>CANXYI011402200.1:0-11709 GCA_948208565.1 Hura crepitans | reverse complement strand
TATGTGTACCTGTTAATTACATATTCACCTTTTTTTTTTTCTCTTTTAGTTCTTTAATTCATTATTATGTATAGTAATAAAAATAAAAATTAAAAAGGGAACCAATATTGACTCAAATTGTTTAAATTTCCTTTACTATCATTGTCAGTAATGATGTGCAATATGTTAGAATAACAAATTATTTCCATCAATTTGATAAAAATATTTTATTTGGTACCTCCAATTATAATAAAAATATATTCAAATTCTTTACCATATTTATTTTGCAATCCCACATTAGTATTTTGATAAGCCCTATTAAATAAATCCATGCCTTTTATGTAAGAGTTGAGCACATGCAAGAAGATACAATATCACATTTTAAAAAAATTCAAAAAAATTATGTAAATATGTTTTCAAATCCGTGCATGATTTATAGATATTAAGCATACTCATTCCTTTCTAAATATAATAAATGCATACTTTTAAATAAAAATAAGGGGAGAGAATTATTGAAGGAACCGATTTTTGGACATTAGAAAGGCACTCAAAAGACATGCTTGTTTGAACCTTTTTACAAAACTCAACCAACATCTGAGAGTAGAGAAAATCAATTCCAAGAAAAAGTCAGACAACAAATCAAAGAAATGAAAAAGCAACTTGCAGATTGGTAGTTCTTAAAATGAAAAGCTCGACTCAATAATCATTGGTGCTATTGAATCTTGCACTTATCTAAAGTCATTTAAATATAGGCTCATGACCCTCGAAAGGAAATTGAAACCTCTCACATGGTTCCTAAAACTAATACCTTATATAAATTCCATGACTTGCTTATGCTAGTTAGAGTAATTCAAGAAGATGAGTTTACCAATAACTATACTGAGGGAAGGTCAATGAATCAGAATACTTAATTGCAAAATTCAAACTTAATTGCTATTGTCCCAACCAAAATTGAAATATTTGAGCATGAAAAATATAATAGATCCACATGCCCTTATAAGTATCTAACACAAAATTGCAATAAAGTACCCTATTAGTGAAAAATGAGAAATTTATGGCCTGTCTCTTCCCTAAAACCTTAAGCAATCTAGCATTAAAGTGGTACATGCAATTGAATAAAACCAATATCAAAAAATGGAGCGATTTGGCTAGGGCTTTCATAAGGTAGTTCAACCAAAATTTGGATAGAGCATCAATAAGTAATGAAACTCAAGCAATGAGAAAGAAGGAAATAGAGTTATGTTTAAAGATGGAGCAACCTGGCAAATAAATGGCACCCTCATTTAGTAGCAGGTGATATGATCCAATTTTTTATGAGCACGTTAGAGTTACCTTTTTATGAACCTATAGCATCTAGTATGCTCTCTAGTTTTAAAGATTTGAAATCATTAGAGGAATAAATTGAATAAAATCTTAAGAAAGGAAAGAGGAAAGAAGGTGAAGGAGAAAGTGCAAATAAAAGAGCTACTTATGATAAAAGAAAGGGAAACATAGAGGTAGAGCAAGTGTTGCCAAAAGTAAAAAGATGTTGAATGATGCATGCTTATTAGCTAGGTGATGAAATGGGAAGCACAAATCCACCTATCTATCAAGACGGCCATAATGGAAAAGAAAAGAGAATGTTGAGGCAATAAAACCCTATCCCCATGATATACACTGAACTATTTTGTTATTTAGTTAAGAGAGACTTGGTTTACCCTAAACCATTAAAACCTATGGTTTTAAATGCCAATTGTACATATCATACTAAGGCTCTAGGTCACTAAATTAAAGAATGTTTAGAGTTTTAGCCAATAGTACAAGCTCTCATGTAATCTAGCATTTTGAGATTTAATTTAAGGTCATGAGCCCCAATCATAATAGAAATAAAAAGGGCACAACTTAACATCTAAGCCAAATAATTTAGATTCATTATCAAGCATCAAGCTTTAAGAAAAGCTGAATAGAAACTAATTGGCTTTCCAAAAAGGTCAAAATTCAAGATTAGTAATTGAATTTCTTTTAATTTGCTTCTTTTTATAGTAACTTTTAGTAAAACTCCCTTTATTTTTGCCAATATCCAAGGAGGCTATCATAATGGGCTCTATTGATGAATTGTAATAATCTAATAGTATACATGTTTTGCCTTCCATTTTCTCATATATTTTTTAATTGTACCTCATATTTTTCCCATATCAGCTATTTCCACATTATTATTCATATCCTTTTCCTTCATTCATTTGAATAACTTTGAGCCCATTTTTTTATCAAAATTGATTACATGCTTAGGAGTAATAATAATCTTTTGAAAATATAGCACGATTGAATTGGAATGTATAGATTTGGAAGTACTATTTGCAAAAAATGTCCAAATTCTTCACCAACTATCAGTTAAAACTTCATAAGGGTAATAAAATAAGTTTAAGGACCTCATGACATTGTCCCTTAAATTTCTAACTAAGGAAATTAGATGCATGTGATGATGTTGCTATCCACTTCAGTATCATACAAATGAAATAATTGAAAATAATAATGTGCAATGTGGAAACATCAATTACATTGGATTTCATCCTCATCTTTGGACACATTAGAAATAAATGAGTTAATAAAAAATTCAAAAGTAAAGTGTTGTATAATTTTCACAAGTCACATTTAATTGTGGAATTTAGACTTATGAAAGAAGGATATTTGAGAAAGACCATTTAGAACCAAGGTTGATTAGAATCAATGAAAGCATTTGATGATAAAAAATACAATAAAAGAAAAGAAAAATAAAAATGAAAAAAAGAAAAAGAAGAAGTAAAATGAAAAAAAAAATAAAAAGAAGGAAAAAAGAAAAGCAAGAAAGAAAAGGAAAAAAAAAGGAAAGAAAATAATGGATAAGAATTATTTAATTAACTCTAAGCACAAATATACATGCTTAAATCAAATAAAAGAAAGCTGGGTTGATTAGTAAAGAGAATGTTCCAATCTAATATAAAAATGTAGAGTACATATCATAAATCAATAAGGAATAAGCAAGATAAAGTTAGGCTGATTAATAAAGAGAATGTGTGTAGGCTGATATAAGGATGCAAAATATAGGAGGACAATAAGAATAAGCAAGAGGAGGATGAGCTAATCAATATTGAGAATGTACTTAGGCCGACATAACTGTATAAAGGTTAATAAAAGTGGTTTGGCATATCATTAAAGAAATGTGCCCAGGTTGATATAAAGATGTAAATAGTGGAAAATTAGATAACAATGGTCAATTAGACTCCACCAAAGAGATACAAAAAATGTGAAGTTAATGAATCTTCATTAGGCTAGTGACTACAAAACTCTGCAATTAGTTGGCAAAGAGGTCAAAAGAAAAACATAGTTTTGACAGCACAAATAATATTCCTTATGTGAAAAGCTTCCGCATAGGGATGCATAACCTTTTTAAAAAGAATGATAGTTTTGTCCACCTATATCAAAAAAATGTTTAGTTAAGGAATCGAAAGTTCCAAAATATAGTTTGATGATTCTTTGAAGAAAATTCTTTTTCGAAGCGGGAAAATTAGTTAAAATACAAGCTAATAATAAGAGGTTGAAGAAAAATGGCATCAATTCTAGAAAGATCATAGAATTTAGAAGAATTTTGGAGAATGGAGATCTTAGTCCAATAATGTAAGCAAAAGAAAATAAAATATGTCCTATTCATGATTGTTAGTTTTCTTAAAATATTGTTATTATAACTGAACATGTTTATTTTCCCAAATCAAATAAACAGTTTTTTTTTGAATAATAACTTGAACTTGAAAAAAAAACTCCAAATCAAAGTTGTGATACTCTAAATTATGGTTGAACCTTTCTCTTTCTTATTATATACGTTAGATTAATACAGTTCTTAAATATGATATGGGAGTTCTTCTTTTAATTTGCACTATAAGTTATTCTAAAAAGAAATTAAACTACAAATAAAGGGAGCAATGTTGGATACTTTCAAATAAATGGTGTAGAGATGATGACAAGGAAATTAATATTTTGTGAAACCCTTCTTATCATGATGATCAACCAAGAGAAGCAAATTTTTTAAAGTTTAGTTGGTTATACAACAAAGTGGAGTGCAATTATAGCCTTATAATCTAGTATAATTAACAATACAGCCTATGAAAAATTAAAATTTCATATGATAAATGGGCTTAATCATAATTACAAGGATATAAAGTCTTTAGAAAATTGAAGCCATTTAATAATGAAACGAATGAAGCATTTTTTAATCCTCAATGTAACTTTTTTGTAGAATTACACATCAATTCTCAGGATTTTAGGCCTTCAATGAATTAGAGCAATGTCAAAGTTGGGTTTGGCTGGAATGGACAAAGCATTTTATAGTGCACAACATAACAAATTAGAGGAAATCAGGCCTTTGAAAATCCAGAGTCACTTTAAAAATTTAGAGCATGTCTTTTAAGCCAAATGGTGAAGTTTATCTCTCGGTATCTGGGATTTTTAGCCTAACAAACTAGATTATTCAAGATGTGAAAGCCTCTTTCTTAAGAATACATTTAAACTCAAAATGCATCTGACCTTTAAAATTATACATGAAATAACTTAGTATGGGTTATTTGGATAAGCAATAATTCAACTTTAATTTAAAAGAAAGTAAGCTAGTGGCAAATAAAAAACTTTGAAATAGAGGTTAAATGGCTAGTTTGATAATCATGAATTGTTGAGAATTTCTTCTACATCTGATGAAACATTTGGCTAAAAGATGTATAAAGGGAATCACAATACTAGTAAAATAGTATGGAATGCATTTAAAATGTTGAAAAATAAAGAAAATTGAAGCATTGCAATACTTGTGTTACCAAATCATAGGCAAAATAACCTCTATAATTTGGTTATATAGAGCTTACCAAATGTTAGAGGTTAACAAATGTTAGATGCCATAAGTATAGAAACTTTTTAGGAATTTGAAAATTTACATGAGTAGACTCTTTTGAAGCAATAAAATCCTAAGGTTAATGGTTATCAAATAAGAAAAAGATGAATATCCAAAGGCCGTGATTTGGATTATTATTTTGAATGATTTAAAAGACTAGGGGTGCACATATTAAGGAATAAAAGGGTAGGTTAGGAGAGTTACATTGATAATGCTTATAATTAGACCATGTTTAGGCATCTTTGCTTTATAAAACAAACCTAGGGGGAAAACATAAAAGAACAATTGGTAGGCCAATCAGAAGGCATATTTAAGGGATAATAACTAGATCAATGTGGAAACAAAAAGGTTTTTCAACGCAGATTGTTTTACCTAATTAATTTCTTTCAAGATAGATCATTTTCTTCCTTTAAATTAAAATATTGATTAGCCTTTATTGATGAAAAGTTTAAAATAAAATGAAAACTCGCCTTTCTAGAGCCTCGAGTTAGTAAGAATGGTTTAATCAAGAAAAAGATTTATTATTAATTATGGAATAACCATTAATGCTTACCTTCAGTGACTAATCCATTTTTTTGAAAATAAAAAGAGAGAAAAGAGAAAAATCTTCAGATATGTTAAGAGTCATCTCTTGTAAGCATATTAGGTGTCATGTCATACCACCATCAACTTTTTCCTTCATTGAATTTTCCATTTTTTAAACAAAAAAAGATCTTTTTTTTGGTATTCACCAAAATTTTAAACATACCGCACATTGTATCACACCATAACATGTTAGCAAGTAGCAGGAAAGGCATGATTATTTAAGAAAGCTTATGCAACTGAATCTAAATAAAATTCTCATAATCACACACAAGTGCTTTAGTTTTCCCTTTCTTGAACATAAAACATCCGTTCAATACAAATTGTATATTATTAACACACTTTTGCTATACTAAGACTAAGATGTATATTAATCATTAGATAAAACAATTAATGTCACTCTTACATTAAAGTTATATGACATATAATTTTCTTCATAAGGGAGTAATAGTTAAGGATTCATATCCATACGTTAGGGTCATTAGTGTTAATAGACTATTTAATCCTTTAAATATCCTGTCTAGTGTAGGAACCCTATTAAACTTTTTATGCTTTTGTGAAAAACAAATTCCATGAGAGAATGGTTAGTTATGATATACTTTTATATCCAAAAGCCTTTAGTATTAAAGGATTTTACATTGAAAATGGAAGATAAATTATTCATTATTTTATTGAAATAAAAAAACTCTAAATTATAATAGGTGCAAAGCCATTCGATGTAAATTGATGATTATTTCTAAGACTTTCTTGAAGAACTTTCTAAACATGTTTCGAAAGAACTCCAAGTGCATCTTCCAAATTCTTATAACATTTTCAAGGTTTCAAACTCAGTCATGTCAGCAATATTTAAAAGTGTCATTTTATTTGAAGTCACCAGCATAAGACTTCAAATTTTTTGTTAAAAAGATCTTTTAAAATTCAAACTTTAATGGTTGAGCCTATTGTTTAAAAGGAAGTTATTTGGAAGATCGAACCATTCTAGTTACGAAATATCCTTTTAACTTTAATGGTTGAGCCCATTATCTAGTTGGAAGTTATTTCATAAATTAGACTATTTTAGTTACGCCCCTTCAAAATTTCAACTTCAATGGTCGAGCTCGTTATCTAGTGGGAAGTCATTTCAAAGATTAAATCATTTTACTTATATCCCTTCAAAATTTCAACTTTAATAATTGAGCCCGTTGTCTAGTGGGAAGTCAGTTCAAAGATCAAACCATTTTAGTTGTAAAAGTCTTTTAAAATTTGAACCTCAATGGTCAAGCCCATTGTCTAGTAGGAAGTCATTTCAAAGATCGAACCATTTTAGTAAGGAAATATCCTTTCAACTTTAATGGTCGAGCCTATTAGGAAATGGAAAGTCATTTCAAAGATCGAATAATTTTAGTTGTGAAAAATCTTTTAATATTGAAATCATCCTGGTCAAATCCACTGGGAGGTAGGAATCTTTTCTCTAAATTTAAACCTATTAGGAGATAAGAGTTCGAAATAATTTTTTTACATCTATTAAAAGGTAGGGATCATTTTCTTTAAAGTAGAATCATTTTTAGTCGAATCTATTAGGAGATAGGAATTTTAACCATACTGGTTGAACCCACTAGAAGGTGGGGATTACTTTTTTAAAAGATGAGCCCCTTTGGTTAAACTTATTAGGAGATAGAAATCATAGCGTCTAATGTCTTCGTAGGGAATAATGTTTAAATAAATGAATAATAAAACATCTGTTCATTTTTTTACGGCCTATTAATATGAAATGAGATAAAGAAGGTTTAGGCTTTCAAATTATGAGCAATAATAAAAAAATAAAATAAGGGACACATAATAATATTATACTTGATAGGTGATAGAAATTTTTTACGAATCCTTTTAAAAAGTAAAATAAAAATAGATAATAAAATCACAAGTCGATTGCATTAATAAAAATCTTCGCAAGACTAAAAAATTAGCACAGATCTGGATATATAACAGATATAGGAATAATTATAGAGCCAAATTCACATATTCGAACAAATAACAATTTGTAGAGATAAAATATATAGATTTATGAAATAAATATAAATAAATAATAGTTTTGGAAATGAGATTTTTGGTCCAATAGATCTAGGGCAAAATAAATTAAAGCAAGAGACAAAATTAATAGACAAAAGATGTAGAACCAAAAATACACAACCAAAAAAATAATTCAAAACAAAAAAAAAGGCCAAAGAGAAAAATAGGCAAAAAGCTCAAATTAAAAAGTAAAATACAACTATTGTAATGTCCTTTAATATGGCCTAAAATAAATAATAAGATAATTTATTTAAGTGTTAGCATAAAAATAAATTTTGAGATAATAAAATAAATAAATATTTTATTAAAATGATTAAAATGGAATTTTTGAGTAAAATGTGATTTAATTGTATAAAATAATTAAAATTTGAATTTTTGAGGATTTAATTACATGAAAAGTATTTTTATGAGGACTGAAAGTGGATATTTGGTTTTAAGCCTTGTGGATCGTTAAATGGGATTAAGTGGGTTAATCCGAGCCATTAGTTCTGTGGGGCATAAATACCCCAATTTTTTGAATGTATTTATCTATAAACATAAATATACATTCTTTTCTCTTACTTTTTGTTCTTCAAGTTACGGTGAATATTTTCTTTTTAATTCGTGTAGATTGATTTCGTGCTCTTAAATTCTATATGTGTGTGAACAAATTTTGATTTGTCCTTTGAATTTTTATTTAATTTGTGCATTTAGGTTTTCTATTGTAATTTGTTTGAATTGATGTGGTGAAATTTGTGTGCAAATACATGTGCAAATTGTGATGAAATGTGTTAGAATGCTTTGGGTTTGAGTTAGACTTGATTTAGAAGTGTTTTGATGTGATTTGGTATGAAATCAAGTGAAGTTGTTTCTAAAAAATGTCAATTTTCATGTCAAAATCTGTAAAAAAATAGGCCTCATGGCCATGACCTTATATATGTCATGCTTGTAACCCCTTCAGGCTAAAATCCAAGCTTTTAGAATTTTAAGGAGGTCATTGCTTGACCCACAAAGAGGTTATGCCTATGACCCCTTCTTTTTAGCATATTAAGCTTTGTTTTTCTTCCTCATTTTAAAATGGTTTTGCAAACCATTTTCCATCGAACTTTCATAATATTTTTCTACTATACTTGGGACTCAAAAGGATGAAATTTGGCTTGTTTTATGTGTGTATTATGGGTCCAAAATTGAGTGAATAAAAAGAGAAAATACATGTTGACTGTGGACTAAACAGACCTAATTTGCCTATATGAATATACCATGTTATCCAATGAGCTTATATGTAGTAAAGTAGTGAAGTTGTGACTTACTAGGTCCTATATGGCTATATGACCAATTAAGTGGATGAATTAAGATTGTGATGTGCGCATGTGAAGGCATAATATATGATAAAGTTAAGTCAAATCAGAAAAGTTGAGATACTTTAATGAGAATGTGAAAATAATATACTAAAATATCATGAGAATGAAACATATTACTAGAAATTAAACTTGAGTTGTAAGATGAAATAATTTACAAGATAAATTGGAAAAAAATGAACTACACCTATGTATAGCTAGGCTATTGATAGCATTAGGATAAATTAGTATGCTCATAAGTTTTTTAGTAATACTACATCTTATATGATATGGTGGACCGCATAAGGTTGGTGACTGCTGTACATTATGTGAGGCTTTTCAGAGCATATATGGCTTTAGAGCAATTTTGTTTTGCAAAAATAACCACTTATTATGAGTTTATATCATATGTGTTACTATAGGTGGAGCTGCGTATGGTTAGGGACCATTGTATATCATGTGTGATACCTATTATCCAGTCTACACTAGTTGAGTGGCGTAGTGGGCTAATTTATATGAATATAAAAACCTTTGAGATACTATGAGTTATTTGAAATGTGAACAAATGAATATGTATGCATGAGACCTAATTGAGAAATCTATTAACCTTCGATGTAAGCATGTGATGTATACTAGTCAATGGCTATAATGTGATTTGAGCATATGCATATATTGTATACATGTGCGACCTATCTTATAGGTAAGTTCAGGTAAGAAAATGCTTAATCATGTGTGATGAATTATTGTTACTACGGTATGATAAGATTGTTTATATATATACCTATAATGTGTTGGTGGTAAGATAAACCAAAGTTGTTTATGCACCACTAAGCATTTTGCTTAACACGTTAGTTTTCCACGCATAGGTTGTAAGAGTTAATCGACAGAGGAGGTACTTTATGTGGGGCACCTGCAGTTGAACTTGGAGAATACATTAGCTTACCATTTTCATTTCAAGTTTATGTTGTTTTAAGACTCTTATACATACAGATATATTTCATATTTTCCCTTGTAAATTTTAGTGTAATAATGTTTTGAATGGTTTATGAGTTCTCATTAGTTTTAATGTACACTTGTTTTGAGTTGAGATATATGTGGAAATGTCGATCATGTGATGAGTTTATGTGTTGAGAACATGATGAATGCATAGGATGTTATTCAAATATGATTGTGGTTAAGATCATATAGTGCATCTAGTGTCCAAGGCACACAATGTGGCACTCTCCCATCTGGTGACTTCAATTAATGGGAGGAGGGGTGTCACAACCACCAATAATATTAGGTTTGAAGTAAAAATAATCCCTTAACAGAAATATAGGATGTTTCTTTAGATAATTGAATTTTTTTTTGTAAAAGTAAAAAAGAGAGCATTAGATGAAAATTACATAATAGAGAGGTGGTACAAAAAATAAAAAACAAAAAAAGAAGGATAAAAGGATAAAAAACACCATCGAAATAAGTTAATAAATTTAATACAATATAGATCCATGCATGTAGAATGATAGGTTCCAAAAACTCTAAAAAAAAGGATAACAGTAATGAAAATCTTTTTTTTTGGTCCAAATGAAATCTATTTTATAGATCTCTATAATAGGGACCTTAAAAAGAATAAGCTCGATTTCTTTTTTTTTTTTTAAAAGAAGGAAGAAGAGGAGGAATAAAAAATATCAAATAAATCTAACATAAGAAAAGAGAATTTTTTTACAAATCGGTAAAGCTTGTTACCAAATCTGAAGCTTTATTTAGAAACCTGAATATGAAAATCCTATAATAAAAAAAATTTCAGTTAGATAAGAACATGAAGAAGAAGGATAAAGTAGAAAAAAGAAAATATCCCTTTTATTTGAAAATGGCCTCTCTTTGTGATGATTGAATTGAGAACTAGTGGGTATTGATATAAAGCCTCTAGACAATACATTAGATCTAAAATATTTGCTTAATGTAAATTAAAAGAAGAAATAATTTGGAAATAAAGGGAGAAAAAGAGAGAGGTGGCAGATGAAAGAGTAAGAGGAGAGAAAAAAGGAGAGTGTTTTATACCTAGGTTAAAATTGAGAAAAATTGATTTTGCCCCTCTTGTTTAGTAGGAAAGAAGGTTTTAGAAAGGGGTTAATAGGCCTTTTCTATGTTGGGTGCAATTTAAAGAATTTAAAAGTGGAGATCAATTAGGTAATTGGCCATTACATAATAAATGGAACCTAAAATTTACATTATGGGCAACAAAAAAATTTTGAAATAAACTTCAATAAAATTAGTAATAATAATATAATGTCATATGATAATGAATTTGGGTAAATAATTCTAATATGGTAGCATTTTCCTTTTATGTTTATTTAATCAATAAATATCTTATACAATTGAATAATTTCTTTATATGAACCCTTAATAGTAGTAAGTTAATCCTAATATTATAGAAAAATAATTATGCTTCTAGAATAAATAAGTTAATAATTTTGAATTATTTGAAAAATATTGTTAGAATGATTGCATAACATATATTAATTTATAGGGAAATAAGTGTAATTAAAAGGTTATGTAAATAAATTTTTTTATTGAATATCTAATTTGGAGTTTTATTGATTCTAAACCATAAATTTTTAAATAAACATAAATAAGTATAAGTGGAATGTTATATAAATAAGAAATTTTATTGAATATCTAATTTGGAGTTTTATTGATTCTAAACCATAAATAAGTATAATTGGAATGTTATATAAATAAAAAAATTTATTGCATATCTAATTTGGAGTTTTATTAATTCTAAACCATAAATTTCTAAATAAACATACATTAATCTATAATTGTGCATCAATAAAATTGGAAATAAAAATTAATTGAATAATAACATCATTTTTATGTGGAAATCAATAAAATTTGGTTTATATTAAACATGAT
>CANXYI011402086.1:0-14120 GCA_948208565.1 Hura crepitans | reverse complement strand
TCCAACCAAGTTTAACCAATTTTGACAAACTTATCCATTATGCCCTTTTGATTATTTATCCTTTTATTACTGCCTATTTTAGAATGTTAAAATATCCATATAGGGCTAACAGACATTCATAGACAATTGGGTAGTATAATGGCTACCCAGGTGCCCCAAATTAAACCTATAGGAAAAATCACTTCTAAAGTTTTCACCATCACTCCTCATCACTAGACCCTTTTAGTCTTCCCAATCAACATCATACAACATCACACATATCACAGAACACAGGGTCTCAAACCCATCAACACACAGTTATAAATAGGTAGATTAGCATTAATAGACAAAATTGTACATACACGTAAGTTTATCATCTTTAGTTTCTATTTACATCCCATAACCCATGTTATCTTAATATATATGAGCACATACTACAATAACTCAAAAGGAAAAGCAAAATATGCCAAAATAATCGATGGCAGCTACACTGATGTCGTCTGAAGTTGGTTGCCTCTCAATGCTGAGTATAAAACTCAGTGGTGGAATAGACCAAACATAATATGTCATAAACATGTATACATGAATAATGAAACACAGTACACATGGCTATTTTCTTATTTTACTAAGCCCAGTTTTGTTATTACATTGAAGTTTAGTTATTTACTTCTTAGTTTAGTTTATTATCAATCAGGCCTAAGAAAGATAGACAACACTTTAAAACATCAGAGAGTGGGAACTATCTTATATAGTGGCCAACATTTTAGACCTTGGTAGCTATACCTACCTCACTCAATAATAGGGATCAATTTGTAGACCTCCTAATACCTATAAATAAGATAGCAAGGATCAGCCCCGTAGGACCTCTTAGTACCCCAAGTCACATCAACAAAGGTGGATAGTAGGGATAAGCCCTACGGGACCTCTTAATATCTACAGACAATAGACGGGCAATAAGGATCAGCCCAAGTGGAACTCCCAATACCCAAGTGTGCAGGGTTCATCTTAGAACCTCGACAGTTGCACCCGCCATATCAAACATACAGCAGTGGCCCTAGGAGGAACCTAACTGCCTAGTAGCTGCTAACTCCCAAGTTGACCGGTCAACCCATCTAGTGGATGTCTAATTGATAGGCTAATTATTGAATTAGACTATAACTCTTATTATTATTCATTCTTAAGTCCATTATGAGATGCCATATCATGTAGTACACAAAATATCACAATTTTGCATATGGTCATAAAGTTACTATTTATTTAGTTAGTTTACGAAACTGAGACTATTCATTTGGTCATTTTTATAGTTTATGCCTCTCATAAATCATACCATTTGGCTCTCATTTATATCATTTCTTCATACAACCTTACATATAAAAAATCCCCATTATAAGGTACATAACTTTACCATACTTCAAGTCATGTATCTTTATTCAACTAAGTTACAATTTCATGCCAAATAAAGTACCATTATTATTCATTTTCACTTGTGATTTCTACACTCTATTTACATACCATTTCCTCACATAATGTATTGTACAAATAATCACACATGCCATAACCCATTATACACACCATTTAGCCTAGCCTTTCACATACATATATGTATGAGTTTCTTACCAATTAATCATGCCAAACCTAATATTTCAACGCCATTAACATTACTATCACACCATTTTGCATTATCACTATACACACACCATGAACAAGCATTTCCATACAACATACACATATTCAAGCATAGCAAACACATAGGAATATTAAGTTTGAGTCCATTCCACATACCTAAGGTGTGAAAACACCCTTTTCTCCACCACTTTGGGGCTTGTGAACTTGGTTTCCATCACTTGAATCCTTGATACCTACCATACACCATTTCCTCCTTAGAAAAATTCTCAAAAATTATCTAGAGCTCCAAATTGAAATCTAAAACTATGGTTATTCTTAGAATACTTCAATCTACCTATATCAAAAATAAAAAATGGGTTAGGGATGCTTACTCATAAAAATGTCACTATTCACCCAAGTGACATATCTTTCAATTTGATCCCTTTTCTGAATTATGTCTGAAGAATTGAAATCTAGAGACTGTGGATGGTTGATTTCATATAAATTTTGTGTGGATTAGAGGAGAAAAGAGAGAGAAAATTGAAGAAAAAGTGGGAAGGAGAGAGAAAATGGCATTGGGATAAGGCTTTTCTAAAGGTTGAAGATGCTCACTTGGCATATGTAAGCCTGTCACATGTGGAACCTCTCATATAAGTGAGGGTGGATGGCCTATATCGTGACACGTGGTGATGTAACAGCTAATATTCTCCTTATGTCATTTTTAGCTTCATAAATTCCTAGAAATTCTCTAGACCTCTAAAAATTCTCATTTTAGTTTTAAAAATTCTTGATTAGTGTAACTAAGGCCCACATAAAATTTCAAGTCAAAATTCAACAGTTGACATTTTGACACTATTTACTCGTTAGAATAAAATATTTAGAAAAAATATCTATCGACCTTAGAAAATTAAAATTCCTTCTCCACCATACTCATTGGAATTTTTGAGGTTCAAGGTGTGGTATTTTTTAGTACGTTCGAGCACATCTTGGGGTAGTCTCGGCACGAACTCGTTTTATCTCCTCATACACTAGTTCTTGACCCGAAATGATTTTATTGATTTTGCTAAATTTTAAATTCATTCATTTTATCCACTTTTAGGACAGTCAAAGTTTTATGACCAATACACCCTTTATTGGACTCGTAATGATGCCTTACATCGTAGGGAACATCACTCCGACCTAGAAGGTACTGTTCATAAGACCTTGGCTTACAGGCATTACACGATGCCACCCCTCCCATTCTCTTTCATCCCATTTTGCATCATTTGTCCACTATTTCTCACTTTAAAGGTCCACTTAATACATCAAATTTGACCTTTATCACTCATAGAGCTCTAATTTGTTGTTAATTATGGAAAAGGAAGGTGAATTGTGGGGAAAAGAAGGGTTTGGATGTTTAAAGTTTTAAACCCCTAAATTTCTATAAACATATTTTTATACTCATAATATTTTTCTAAGTAACCTCATTTAATTATATTAAGGGTTACTTCAGATTTTAGTGTAGTGTTAAATTTTCAAAGAAATTTTCTACCTAAAATGCTATTACTTTTTTAGAACAAATGAGGGATACGTAAAGAAAGGGAAAGAAGAATGTTTGAGGTGCCTCTCGGGAAGCTCAATAATCACTTTGTAAGTGTATTCAATAAAATTTGTGTGCACTTTTGCATATTGTATACACTTGGTTAGTTTAATAGTTTGGATAATTGTAAAATTGGTAAATTAGGTTTTTTTGAGATGTTAAATGAATGGAATAAATGGAAAATGAGTTGAAAATAAATTTAATGATGAAAATTCCACATTGGCTGAATGGTAGGGTTAAAAAGGGGTATTATTGTAATTAATGCACTTAAGGTTAGAATGGGCAGAATTTAGGTGTATTAAGTTGGATTGAAATGGAAAATTATGATTTAGATGCAAAAATGATAAGTGTGTATAACATTGTATGTGGTATGTATGATATATGCATATGTGTATGAGTAAAGGTGTGATGCATAACATATGCTATCATATTGTAATATGTAGATTGTGTGGGCATAATGGTAATTGGAATGAAGGAATTTATCTTATAAGGAGAGACGACGTTAATCAGGACATGACTTTGAGGAAATGTAGTTTATGTAATGTACAACAAAATGGTAAGCAAAAAGTTAATAAGTATGAGTTAATTGGATGAATACATGATCAAACTTAGACATGTAATAATGTATATAGGCCATGTAATGTTCATGTAACTAAAACAAGAATATTGATAGCCCATATGTGTTAGACAACCTATTAGATAGGTTAACCAATCAACTAGGGAGGTATATTACACCCCCAACATCTAGTTTGATTTTTATAAGTATAGAAATGGAATTAGAAGAAAAGTGGGAAATGAAATGGATGTATAGATTGTGTAGAGTTGGTTGGTGTGAACTACAAAGTGAAAAACAACCAAAGAGCAAAATGGTAATTTTATGGAAAAGTAAAGGGCAAAATTTGAAATGCAATTTTTGAAGACCTAAGATAAGTAGGACAAGTGTAAAGGGGTGGCTAATAGGAATACGATATGTATATTACATGAAAATATAGAAAGAATGAGGTTTGAGACACGATCTTAATGAATAATGACATCGGAACTTGAATAGTACATCCTAGCCTAGATGTGAGATTGTTGGACCAAAAATTAGTATTAATTATAAGATGCATTATGGAGAAATTTAAGAAGCGTTTGAGATTATATAAGAGGTTAGAATCTGAAAATAAAATATAGATTTATGGCATAAAGTGAATAGTAAACTATTCAGAGCTAAATGGAAAAATTTAGAAAAGTGCATAAAAAATTCTGAGAGTGGCACATCGTAAGACTAAAAAAACTCTAAGGAATTTGAAAATTGCAATTTTTAAATTTTTTGAAGATGAAAGCTAAGAAAACAAAATAAGGAAATAAATTTAAGGAAAAACATTCTTATTTATGGGAAATATGGTGGGAAATCATATGTATGGAGCATTTTAAGCCAATAGATTGAATGAGGACAAGGAGATATCATGGCTATCCAAGTGTAACCCTTAATTATTGACATGGATATGATAAAATGATATTTTTAAGAATAATGCACATTGATAAATCCTAATCATCCATTTATGAATGTCGACTTTTAATCTTAGCCCACCATTCTATGTATAAATACCCAAATAATATTAAAATAATAATTTAGTGTTAGCCACAAATTAGCCTTCCCCTCTCTCACCTTTTGGCTGAATTTTTCATGCTTCCATGTACCTTAAAATACTTTTATTTACCTAACCAATTTCCACCAATATAAAAACTAATAACAATTTGGGTTATAGTCTCTTATGAATAAATGATAAAGGATGGAATTAGAGGAAGAAAAGGGATGGAAACAAGGAGACTGAAGGCAATTCAAAGTGAGTATGTAAGTTTATTATTCATGTAATTTATTGAATTAAATAGGATTATGTTTAGCTAGTTAAAGAATTAAGTGAGATTATGTGTAATTAATAATGCTCTGTTGACTTTATGGTTAAGAAATCAATTATTAAATTTATGAAAGTTAGAGAAGGGATAATAAAGTGAAGAAATGGAAGGAAAAAAAAGATAAGGAAATAATGGATTAAAGCTTACTAAAGAGGTATGTGCATTCTCATATTATGGAACTTATGTATTTCATGGTTAATGTGCTTGATGATTAGGTCTGTCATGATGTGGTATTTGGAATTCATGGTATAATCATGTGATTTAGCATTAAATACAATATTTGGAGTAAGAGAATGTAAGAAAGAAATTTAGGGACATAAAACCTTAGAAAAGCCAAAAATCAAGCTAAGAATTATGTAAAATTGATAAATTAAATTAAGTAGACATATCATATACTATTTAATGTAGAACTAAATATAGATGAACTTATAAGTCGAGAAATTGATATTTTTAGATTTTTAGAGCAAGCTTGGCACAAATGCTTTAAGAGGAATTTATGAATTATTTTTATAATAAAGTTATATCCTTTTATGTTGATATGTTTAAACAAAAGAATAAAAATGATAATAATTAAAGGTTAAGTAGAGATATAAAAATATAAATATAAGAATATAATTATCAATAATTGAGGGAAAAGATTTATATGAAAATAATAGAGCATAAAAATTTAATATACATTTATAAATATATTTATAGAAAATAAGATTTTTTGGTATAATGGAAATATCTATTGCACTAAAGCAAAGGAAATAAAGAGAGAAACAATAAAATATAGTATATTTAGAGAAATTATGACTTATTATATGATGTATGGAAATAGATTGATATAGTAATAAAGTGAGATTTAAATAAGTAGACATAAGTTATTTAATTGAAGGTAACAAAATAAAATATATAAGGGTAAACTAAAAATAAAATTATAATCCTTAAGGATTAGCATAATAACAAAATATATGAAAAATGATAATTAAACCATAAGACATGTAGTATTGTAGTTAGATAATTAGTTATTTTACTATGAAAAACATAATAGAGTAAAATAGTTAAAAATATAGATTGTCTATGTAGGTATGTAATTATAAGTGAATTAAAATGGACTAAATATGAGAATTTTTGAATATAATTAAAAATATAAAGGAAAATAAAATAAAATGAACTCTTAAGAAATCATGGTTGGAAATTTTATTTTGAAGAAAGTATATGGAAATTACTTAACAAGAATTAAAATGGAAATAGTTTTTTTAAAAGAGAGAGGATATATGGTTTAAGGAGATAAAATATACCTAAGCACATATGATTACTATAAATTTTAATTCTTAATTAACATTAATAAAACATAAAAATATTGTTTATATCTTAAATAACTAAAGACTATAAACAAATTATTTATTTATCCAAAGATTAAGGATAAAAGAATATTTATAAAAGAAATATAACAAAAAATAATAAGAATAAGAATAAGAATAAAAAAAATTAAGGATATTAAGAGCATATTAAGACATATATTGAAAAGGTTGTGTTTTTGAGAAATAACTTATAATCTTATATTCTAAATAATTTAAAAATTAAAGGTTAATTTTAGGATACTTTGAATCATTGAATGTATAAATGATAAGGGATAATACATATAATGCAAATGTGATATTAATTGAATATAATAAAATGTTTATGATGAATATGAATGGACAAACCACAATCTAGTGTACGAAATAAAATACGATAATGTCCATTGAAGGTTCCTTGTTACAAGTTTGTGCTTATAATTAATAAGTACAATGGAATTATTGATAGGATATGAATAACCTAAGAGAGTAAGTACATTATAATTGAAAGCTCTAAGATACTTTTACATTTTATTTATATGCTGAAGGACCCAAAGTAGTCTTACAAATGTTCATAAATGGTAAGGGTAGAACTTAAGATAACTTAAATCTTTATGAAAGTTCAAAGATCGAAAGCCTAAATAAAGCATTTAATCAAAATGAAATTTAATAAAACATAATATAAAAGTCCATATGAGTTAGATAGGACACTAGATAGGTCGACCAGTCACCTAAGAATGTAGCAACTACCGTGACACTTTGGTACCATATTTGGTGTAAGCCCATAAGCACTATTCACATGCTTATGTTATGTCAAGCTATGTTATGTTAGTATGGGTGAAGCCATCGTTAAGGTCTACAAAGGCCACTACATAATAGATGCTATCTTTCTAACGGGTGTAGTTGTCAAGGTCCAAAATGTGAGCCCTCACATAGCTTTTAAGATGGGTGTGGCTATCAAGGTTTTGGTTGAGAACCCCTACACATTATCCATGTTATATTTTTCTTATGTTTTGATTGGTATAGTCATCAAGGTCTAAATTGTAGGCCCCTGCACAACTTATAAGATGGGTATGGCTATTGTAGTTCTGATAGTGAAACCTCACATATCTTTTACTCCCTTTTTTCTAGTTGGTTAAATTTTATCTATCAAATATGGGATAAATAAGGAAATAATAAGCATGAATGAGATTAATACTTTATTAAAGATGTTATGGAATGTAAATGGATGATTAAGAAATGGTATTGTAATAAATCATACCTTATGTATTACATTATTAGGACTTATATAAAATTTGTCATGATTGCTAGGATGACAAGGGCAAATTAAAGTATGTTTGACACCCTTTACTCGATCCAGTTGCTAGACCTGAATAAGGAGTGAACACACAAACATGTTATCCAATCAAACCATATTAAAAACCCTTATAGTTTAAAATATAACCTATTGGCCAACATAAAATGTGACCAAATGGCCATCAACCAATGTAAGTCTGAAGACTGAACATAACATAGTCTAGAAGGTCAAAATATAACTTAGGCTAGTTGGCTAAAAGAAAAAGTATCAAAGTACCTTAGTAGCTTTTAAAAGAATTAGTTGACAAGTCAACCTATGCATGTTAGTTGTTTGCTCGAATGGGCAATCACCATGTTTATTTTAGTTTTACCATCTTACAATTAATTTTAGATAAATTTTAAAAGTTGGAAAAAGTATGTTGCTTTCTCTTTAGTTATGTATTGTAAGGCATACATGCACCTCACATGTCTATTACACAAAATGTGCATGCATCAAGTATCCATACACATAGAAATAACCCAAACTTTCATAGCATGCTTAATAACAAAAGCATTAGGTCAAATTCTTATGACTATCAACATAGCTTAATATACCATAACCATTTTGATCATATTAACTTGTCAAAAGACACATGCATAAACAATTTCACATGTTAAACTAACATGATAAAGATCAATATTTATGGTGAACATGTCATCCAATAATTTCAGCCTAAAGAGGCATAATGAGCACAATGTACATAACTTCACAAAACACATACTTACCAACATTAACACAACCTAACTCATTTTGAATAGTTATAGCTCTATTTTTAAGCATGTATAAACTCTATATTATTCAATCCATATCCTTAAACTATTTAGCCATGCAAATGTTGCACACATTCCATATTCTTTTACTTGATATCCATGTAACATTCTATAATCACTTGACACCATTGGTATGTACATGACCCATAAAATTGCATAAGTGCACAATATGCACATAAACATACCCTATAAGAATTTGTAGACATATAACTTGATCCACACTAAAAAATCCATTTCTTCACCATCATCATGACATTATATCTCATATAAATTACATAAGACTTGTCATATCCAATTTAAAGCAACATTTCTTTAACAAAATATAACATAAGAACATAGAAAATAATTATACATTAAAAAGTCATTTAGCCATAAGCATTATCATATTCAATCTAATAATTCATCATTAGTCATGTATTATAACATGCTCAGATAATAGTACAATGTAAGACATAAGCATTAATTACCATTCTCATTAATTACATATGGTCACATACACATATACATATCAAGCATTTCACTTTAATTACTCTTACTTTCTGAGTCAAAATACACTTATGAGGCTTGTCTACACCTTCTTCTTACCTTTATCTTTCTGTCGTGTCACTTTGCTTAACTATATAACACATATGCAGTATGTAAAAATTCATATAAAATCATATAAGCTTCAAAAATAAAAAAGCAACTTCATAAACAATATCTTAGTTTGCTAGGGAACCTAGGGAAAATGCAAATCTTTGCAAAAGATTTACTATTCATCGAGACTTCTTGTAATGACTTGAAAATTCTGACTCTCATGAATAGTACTTCTCGGGATGAATTGTACTTCCTAAAACTCAAGTCGCACTAAGTGTACTGATGGGAAGTATTAATTATAAGAGAATTATGGGCAAAGTTTGAAGCCAATATAAAGTTGTTCGGATGGTTAATGTTAATTAAGATTTTACGGTAGTGTCTTAAGAATAGTGTTGCAGAAAAAGTTGAACTATAAAATAAATAAAAAGTTACTGAAAATAAAATAAAAATAATAAAACCTGATACTTAAATATTTTGAACAGTCCAATGGCTTTGGAATCGGAATTTTTTATGTTTGGGAACTATTTTTACCAAATTTTTAGGACATAAAATATATTAATTTTTTGGGTTATTATAAGAATTTAGGCTTGAGATTTTGAGAGGATTTAGGGCTTAGATTTATAGAACTTTGGGGATAAAAATAGAGGAAAACTAACTTTTTTATCTATTATAATAATTTTTTGAAGGAAAGAAAAATTAATATTTTAAAGGGTATAAATAGGGAGAAATTAAATTCCTCCCTATTCACACTATAAACACCATCCTCCACGCCTTTTTTACTTAAAAATCCCACCCTCTCTTCTCTCTCTCTTTTTTTATGGTTTCTCTTTCCATAGAGGGACCCACCTTACGAGATTATACCTAAAATGATAAACGTTTTGAGATGAGTATATGGACACCAAAAATTGAGAAGAAAATCAAGGTGAATAGTAACTTTCTCTCTCTCGAGTTTTTTATTTCTGTAAATTTTATTTTGTCATAAGTTCCTAAGGTGTTGTAGAGCACATATCTAGGCTCGAAATATTTTTTTGACTTCTAAATCATTTTATATTAATTTTTTTTATTTTTATGCCCTTTTGTATTCATAGGCGAAATGACAACCCGAGCCTCTTAAGGTAAAGAAAAGTGTTAGCCTGACTTCGAGGGTCTCGTACGACCTTGTTGGGTATGTGTAATCACTTTGAATTGTGTGAACATTCATTTAATGCATTATGTGTATTGTATCCATAATAGGAATAAATGGCATTAAATGCTTAAAAAATGAAATAAATGTTATAAATGTAATTTATGATGTATGGAATGATAAATGTATGATATGTAATGGTTTAGAATGGTTATAAGTGATAATATAGTAAAAATAATAATTTTTAGCTTAGTAATGCATTTTGCGTAATAGAAACTGATTATGCCATGTTGTGTGCATATGCCTAGAAATGCATGCATCTGGTATTTTTATGATTTGGACATGTATAATAGATGTAATAGGTACTAAAATGCCAAAAATTACTTGATATACCAATGTGCGACATTATGCCTTTTTGAACCGTTAAGCCTGATAATATGCATATGGATGTTCTTATAGATAAAAATGTGTCATATATGCATAAATGTGATGTGCTGATAGTCTAAGAATGGATTTTTGACATATCATGACAATATATGTGTTATAAGTGCATAAAAAGGCTATTTGTGACCTTTTGAATGCGAATATTAGAAATTGCCATGAAATGAACATTTGTATCAATATTTGTGTCTTTATGTGACATATTGTGATTTTATGTGTTTTGATGCCATTACACTTTGAAAATGGATCCTACGAGTGTAATGGAAATCAATAAGCTTAAGTTGGCCAAGTGTACATGTTTAGGCAATGCAAAGGTGCAATGAGGCCAATAGTGATTTTAACATAACAAAATAATATAAAAAGTGAAATTGGTTAATTTGATACATAATGACATGTTTAATGATGCCTATATAGTTAGACAACCTAGTTTCGATAGGCTGACCGGTCAACTAGAATTGTAGCAACTGCTAGCATACTTTTGGTTATGAGACCTATGGGTTATTGATTTATGTGCTAACGGGCATAAGAGCCTTCGGGCCTAAGATTGATTATGTATTTAAGGATGTGAGAGCTTTTGGGCCTAAGATTATGTGTTGATATGCATGAGAGCCTTTGGGCCTAAGATCTACATACCTAAAGGGTATGAGATCTTTTAGCCCTAAGTGTTATACATCTATGGATGTGAAAGCCTTTAGGCCTAAGTTTAGGCATTTATGGATGTGAGAGCCTTCAAGCCTAAGTATACGTGCCTATAAGTATAAGTGCCTTCGAGCCTAAGTAATTCTGTTATCCAGTCTTGGTTAGTTATCTTATGGATATGGGCATTAGCTAAACAATTAATATAGCTTAAAATTGCATAAACTAAGATTGTATGATAAATGGCATTAATATGTCATATGCTAACATAATGAGGCCTAATGACTCAAAACTAGCCTTAAGGTGTCTAAAAGTGTTAATTATTATTTGTACATCTATTATTGGTGATTATATATGAATATGATTCAAAACATTAGCATGGATAGTTATGATGTGCATATATGGGCTTATGTGTGTATAATAGCATTTATGGCCGAAAAATAGGTATGTCATTATTCTTTGCTATACATTCGACATGGTACTTTACAAGCTATTATGAAAATGGTATGATATCTACTATGCCTTACTACCTATAAATGACTATTATATGATATTTATGATTTTTGGCATATTTGTAACTTAAAGATGAAGACATTATATGTGTAATGCACATTATCATTTAAATCGTGGTTAATTGGTGTTCACATTATGTGTTAGCATTTATGCTATGAAAATGCATTGTTTATGCTTGACATACGCATATTGGCATACAAGACACTAAAATCACATGTTAGAGATAATAGATTGAATATGGCTTGTGTTACACATAAATCACTGAAAATATATGTTTGTGATTCTAAATCTAAAACTAGTATGTGTACATATATGACATGCTTAACTACCCTTTTTACAAGTTAAAGTGATTACACCACTAAGTGAAAGCTTAGCACATTGCTTGTTTGTGATGCATAGTTAACAGGGCAGCAAATTAGAGTTAAAGCTTCTACATAATAAGAGACATAAAAATAACCCCTACATGGGTATTTTTGTATTTTTTTGCAATAATAGTTGTGATGTAAATGTAATGGCTGTTATGGTTAATGTACTCTTGTGATCCCGAAGGGATTGGGTCTAATCTGCATTTTGCAGTGGGTTTTTGTATCAAATATTTCAACTATGGATATTACTTACTGTTTCTCACATATTTGTGTGTTGAGCATTGATTTTGCATGTGAAATTGTTAATTGTGTAGAGCCTGAGGCTTATTGTGTTTATGATATGATTTGAAGGGTTAAGATGACCCATTTGAGTTAGAGATGAATGTTTTGATTATATAAATGTTTTTAAATAGGTAAAAATCTAGGAAAATGTCTTGGCACAGTCATTATGCTATCGAATTTTTGACACAATAACCCCAATGTTTACCTCGATTTGCATGACAAAAGGGTTTTTAATGTTTTATTTTCATATTTGAGTCAAGAAATGTTTTTTTATATAAAAGTTTTAAATTTTAAGTGAATTTGGATAATGGAATTAGATATCATTTTACATGCGCATGTCCCCTGTTCGAGTCCGATGTACTGATCAGGCGGAGGGCACCATACTTCTAATCAAGAAATTCCATTAATTTTCTTTGAATCTTTCACTAAAATTGGTCATTAGATTTTATGCTTTAAATTGGGGGATTAGATTGTGAATTTTTTCCTTAAATTGAGGAAGAAGAAGAAAACTTGGTTGCTTCTATAGAGGTGGAGCTATCGGCGATAAGTTAGAAGGAGAAAGGCAGAAGATGATCACTATTGCAAGTTTGACCATTTATTCCCCTTTGACTTAAATATATATGTATAAAAAATTAAATCTCTTTCTTCTTTCCCCTTTTTAAAATTAAGACTTCCTTTTCTTTATTTTAATTAGTATTATTAAGCCCAAACAATTCAATTAATCCATATCCTATATGCCTTTAAAAACTCGAGCGTAAAAACTTTTTAAAATGTCACTTTTTATTTTTATTGGATTTAGTAAAAATAATTCTTGATATTCAAAAATTGCAATTCTAGTACCAATGAATTATTTGGCATATTTGAGTATCAAGTTGTATTAATCTTGAAATTTTTTGAGCAAAATTTGAATATTTTATGGTACAGCTAAAAATAAGTCACTATTCACATAAAACTACCATAAAATTTAACCATCATTTTTAACCATCTAAATACTTTATTTTCACTTCAAATTTCACTCAAAATTAGGCTATAATCAATACTTTAATTAGTAAGATATGTATGATCTGGGTCTCAAGAAATACTATTCATATCTCGAGAAGTACTATTCATAATATTTGGATATTTCAAGCATTAACAATTGAAGGTACTACTTTGTTATTTGAGCATTATTCTCATAAATGGCTTCTTCCATAACATGATGCCTCTAGAGCATTTTCACTAGAGGCACTGTCTTATTCCTTAGCTCATTCATGTCTCATGCTAAGATCTTGATTAGTTTCTCTTCATATAAAAAATGTAATATGATCTCTACTTTTTCAGCTAACAATACATATGAGGGATTTGATTTATACCTCTAAAGAATACACACATGGAAGACATTGCCTATCTATTGAAGCTCAAGAGGCAAAGCTAGCATGTAGGCTACTAGCACTGTCGCACCCCCTACCCGTCCTGCCTGAACCGGTAGGGTGTGCCACTACTGCCTATCTGTAATCCAGGAGTAGCGCCGTCAGGCGTTACCAGACATTTAAAGACATTCGGACAGCATAACAGCTGCCCTGTTACCTAACCCAATCCAAACCTGCAAGGTAAACACACTTCTATATCAAACAACCTCAGCCTACTCCAATGGACCCTCTGGTCCTCCACATATCAGCCTTTTACATCCACAATCGTCACATAATTATCAGCAC
>CANXYI011401827.1:0-12615 GCA_948208565.1 Hura crepitans | reverse complement strand
TCTCACAGACTTGAATATAATTTGAATAAATATTTGGTGGAGAAGAAAAATGATTAGTTAGTTTGATTGAAAAATATAACTGGAAATAGAACTACCATTTATTAAAGTAATAAAGAGATAAATTATATGACAAGGCACTATATTATAAATACATAAATAATGAATGGGCAAAAACTTAAAGAACCAATAAATGGCAACTTTATAGAATCTAGGATATAAAATAGAGATTTTAATTAACAAACCCCTTGGGATATGTGCATGGTACAATTATTATAAAGAATTCCATATAGATAAATACTAGATAATATAGGAAATAAAAACATTATTAGAATTATAATAATAATAATTAGAGGAAAGTACCAAATCGAGGAACTAAGCTATCGTAATATAATACGAGGAAGTTGTAACATAAAATTATAGGGTAACATAATTTGAGATAAATAAAAGTGAGGTAAAATGAGTATACCTTGGTGGGAGAAAGAAAATAGCACTAGATACAGGATGAGATAAAAGACAATCAAATGATATTAGGGAAAATAATGAAACTTGAGTTGGGGATATGGTAACCTAATAAAAATAAAGGAAGATTAAATGGAACTTAATTGACAAATGAAGCAAGTTAATCAATGAAGATAAATATGTCTTGTTATGAACTCTCAAGATAATGAACATAATGGTTGTGAAAGTAATAAAAAGGGAATTTGGGTTACTAGTTGAGTATACATTGGTTAGGTTGACCGGTCAACTAAGGATTCATAACTGCTAGAGGCTAAGTCTGAATGATTTTAGCCTATGCATGATGGGTATAGCTGCTGAATATTGATTTGAGCCTATATGCTCCGAGTATTAGGAGGTCTACAGATTGATTCCTGCTACCCAC
Organism: Hura crepitans; assembly: GCA_948208565.1. Lineage (NCBI taxonomy): Eukaryota > Viridiplantae > Streptophyta > Magnoliopsida > Malpighiales > Euphorbiaceae > Hura > Hura crepitans. Next base: position 11,735 of record CANXYI011401827.1, on the reverse strand, counting down.
TCGTGGATATTGGGAGGTCTCATAGGGTTAATACTTGCTATCTACTAGATGTATTGCTTGTGATGGTATATGTACTAGGATATTGGGATGTCCTATGAGGCTAATCTTTGCTATCCCCTTTGCTGATATTAGGAGGTCCACAAACTGATCCCTACTATCTACCTTTTTGATATTGAGAGGATCTTAGGAACTGATCCCTACTATAAGAAGAATGGTGTGTACAAACACTGAGGTCAAAAATGTAGGCCACTGTATGGCTTGGTATTTGTTTGGTTCTCAGACTGGGTAGGTGTAGCTACCGAGGCCTAAAATAGGGGCCATTGCACAACATGATTCCCATTATCCAATGAATAGGAGTTCTTCTTAGACCTTGTGGGTACAAATGGAATAATTAAAAAACTTGAATGGATTTATTAATCCTAATGAAAGAACCAAAATCTTAACTATCATAATTGAGATGGCATGTGCGCAAAAGTAATACGAACAAGAATTGGGCTATAAGAAAAGACTTAAGAAACTCACATAATCTTAGTAGGAATCCTGAAGGAAGTAAAAAACTAATGGAATGGTTATGGAAAATTGGAAACATTTCAAAAGAAATGAGTTATGGAAAGTAAGTAAATGTAAGGCCTTTTTAGACAAATCTAGAAAGAACACCTTATTCAAGCAAAGCATATAGTAACCTCTATATATAAGATAAAAAGGGCTTAATTGGATAGATTGATCAAGAAATGATGAGAATGGGTGGATAAACAATGTAAATTAGGTAATTGTATAATGATACAAATTAGTATAAATCACACATGAGCACAGTTAAAATAGTCTCAAACCACCTAGGTTAATGGTCCCAATGAGGTACAATAAGCAAATTAATAAATATTCTTAAACCACCACTTTAATAAGAGAAGGGATATAACAAGAAACCTTAATTGGAAGATTTAAGATAGTAAGTAGATGATATAAGGAAATTATTGTGTGCATGTTTGTGTTTACAATACAATGTATTTTTAGTTAAATTGACCACTGAGTGTATACTCAGTGTATCACGTGTCCGATGCGTAGGTGGTAGCTTTGGATAGTATGCTAAAGATGACTAGCAATGCAGCTGAAGACTATCCAAGTATGTTGTTGTCTTATTAAATTGTGATGCTTTAGTAAATGAAGGCACTCATGCATGTTCTTATGAGTTGTTAGGTGATATAATGTTTAGATAGCTAGTATGATAGCCTATAGTTGTTTAAAATGAGCTCCTAGCTATAGTAACAACCTAGACTGATATTTGGCAGTAAGATTAGGCATGTGGGTGTCAAATGCCTAGGAGGTTCACCACAGATCACTGAATCCAATAAATACAATTTTCATATTGAATAGGATTAACCTATGTAGAAGTTAAACAAAAGACCCCTAGGGAAATCAAAAGATGGGTGACCTCACAAGAAGTAGCACACTTTGCTTATTTTCTTCGAGAATAGGAAGGGAGTGTTACAATCAAGATAGGTCAAATATGGTCAAAGTGACATAAGTGTTAAAAGAAAGGTCCCTAGGGAAATCCAAAGATAGGTAACCTCTAAGAAGTGGTACCTTTTATCTATTTCCTTCGAGAATAGGCAAAGGGTGTTACATTATGGGTTAATAAGGTTATGGACACATTTTGGCCAAAAAATTGGTGTTAAAAAAATAAAGGCCATGCAATATGAAATTGGCATATAATTAAGGTATAAATGTTAGTAATGTTTGATTCTGGTTAATAAAATGGGAATTGAAGTATGATTAGATGGGTAGTGGGCTTTGCACCATATAGGAAAAAAATAATGTGTATGGATATATACTAAGTGTTATTAAAGATATGTAGAAGTTAAATGGGTGGGTATTGTATGGTTTAGATGTCAATTGAAAATGGAAATTGGTTATGAAGGGAAGATTCCTAATATGGCCGAAAGATACACGTAAGGATATGATAACTATCTATGGTAAGTTGATATAAGAATTAGACATACATGATGATGATGACCTAATAGGGTTAATGGAGTATGTGACTGAGTGATGAACTATAATTTTAAGTATTCAAGCATATGAGAGGCTAAATGATATTAAGATGTTATGAACATGTTTGTTATCTTAAATATGTTAGTTAAACTAGGTGTGTGTAGTTTAACATGGAAAGGGTGTGATAATATTTGATTTCTGTGACCTAGGGTAAAGACATAGGTAACTTGTAATATTAATTACACTCTTAGGTTGGGAATAAGTACCATGTAATAAAAATAAAACTAAAGTATAAATAAAGTAAGGTAAATGTCAAGTATAAGCTATAGGTAATGAGATAGAAGATTCGACATAAAAAGACATGTAATTTGAGGCATGTTACATTACTAAATGGGAGAATAATTTGCATACAAACTGACTAGAAGTTAAGCCATGAAATAGATAATGTACTAATAATAATAACTAGGTTAACATAGTAATGGTATGTACATGTATTTGTAACATACCATATATGAATAACCATTGGACTAATAAAGTGGTTTTCAGGTGATGCAAATAGATCTAACCTGGTAATACATGTAAAATGGAATAGAAATAATATACAATGGGATGGATATACATTTTAAATTATGGGGCGAAATGCATGTAACTATGTATGTATATGAATACTATGCTACAAGGTGAGATTGATGTGCATATGTTATATACATAATGAGAATAGTTATTCTAAACATATAAAAAATGCATATATGGCCTATAATGCCTATTCAATGTTAAGGCTTAAGCGAGCTAAAGGAGTTGCCATAAGGATAATGAGGTAAGTTTTATGAATTTGAGTTAGAATTTCAAATGTTAATATATACATGTAAGGAAATGTATAACTATGGCTTCTTGAACACAAGAAACATCATGGACTTGGAAATAAACCCTACAGGTTAAATATGATGGAAATTAAGGATGTAAAGGTATAAAATGAGTAATTATAGAATTAAGCAAGATGATCGATGATAATTTAATAGCATGTAAAATATTTAAAAAATATGATTTAAGAAAAGGAATAAGATATACTTGACAAGAAAATAAATTATATTGTATCAAAATGAGTATTTATGGATTAATAGTTGATTATACACTCAACACATTGAGGTATGCTAAGTGTAAACTGCATAATAAAGAATAAAAAAGGAATGACTAAAGAATAATGGAAATAAGTTAATTATATGGGATCATATAAAGTGACAAAAATATATATGCATCTAAGTTATGTAAATATGTATAGAATCAATGAGAAACATGTTGAAAGCCTATATTAGCTTAGTAATCTAGTCAGGATAAGTTGATCAGTTAACTAAGGATAGATAGTAGCTAATAGGGTGCTTCGACATTTATAGGTTGGTACAATAGCCATAAAGTCTATAGGGCCACTGTACTATATAGGTGTAACTATAGGTAAGGTCCAATAGGGCCACTACACATATGATTTTATCACAAGTGTATAGATATTGTGAGGCCCGAAAAGCCACTGTACTATATAGGTGTAGCTATAAATAAGGTCTAATAGGGCCACTGCACATATACTTGTATATTATGCTAATATAGTAGTTGTAGGTTTAATAGGGCCACTACACTATACAGTGCAGCTGCCGTAAAGGCCCAGAATGTGGAAAATTACATTATAAAAAAATGGATATCCTATTATATTCCATTGAATAGTGTTATTTGTTGAATATGGGCTAAACAGATTAAATATGAAATATAATGGAATAAAATAAAGATCGTAAAATAGTAATAAAAATTTAAATTGGAATATGAGCTAGCAAGAATTGAATTAATTAATGAATATTAGAAATTTAAACTGGCTTGCATATATGATATGTGTTAAATGATAATGTAATTGGAGCTTTGAAAGGATAGTAAAAACATATTATAATTAAGACATAAATAGGGTAAAAGGATAATTAAAATTTCATGTACAATCAAAACTCGTGAGCATGTAATTCTAAAAGTAAAACATGTATTTATTATAAAAGACAATGTTAAATAAAAAGTTTATATTGTGAATATAACTATAATATTCAACATAAGATAAATTACTGTTTAAATGATTTAATTTTTTGTATGTTTCATTATTTGAGCTTAGTGTGTGGAATGTCTTGGTAAAGATAAAAATGTTGAACATGAAGATAATATAATACATTATTTATGTTTTTATGTTTGGTGGTGTGTCTATCAATAGGTAAATAATATTTTGAATACCAATATGTAATTTAACTAGAAATAAATGAAACAAAGGATATCATGATATTATAAATTTGATGTGCATATGCAATGTGTATTTAAGTATAATTCATTAAACACACCACTATGCTATATGCATAGAGCATCACCATTTGTGATGCATAAGTAGTGGATAAAGAATTAAGGACCAATCTCAAGCAGAGTAGTGTAGACTAAAGACATGACATTTATTAAGTGTAAAGCTTTGTACAAGTTCTATGATGTAATATTTATTGTAGAGGGCACTCACTTGTAAAATGTATGGATTGGGCTCAAACCACTACATGTAATAAAATTTGTAACCTTATTGAATATTCCATATATATAGAAATGTGCATGGATGTATACCATTATATGCATGATGTGACGTTGATGAGGTAATGTGGTAATTATGATTTAAAAGTTATTAGGACTTATTAGAAGGATTATAGATTGGTGTGAGATGATGAACTAGATTATAAAAGTGTTGTTTTAGTATAGGTTACTATTTGGATTAGTGTCACTAGACAATTATTATGTTATTGGATTTTAGACTTGATAAGCCCAAGTAGTTTGATGTGATCCTGTTTTATGTGTATAAAATTAATACAAGAATTAAACCTTGACCATTAGTTTGAAATTAATAAATAAAAAAAGGTATTAAATAATTCTGATTAGTAACGAATGGAATAATAGGTGTGTGTTAACTCTCATATAGGTCCGACTACAAATCGAGTAAGGGGTGTTAAAGGCTTGTTTGCTCTATTAGTGGCATATTAGTTAGATTGGCATGGATTTGGCACTTCTGAAATTTCTTGACAAAGTTACTATAATCTATTTCCATTATCAGACAATAATATCCCATCCTTATGATTTTTTTCCATGTTTCTTCCATTCATATATAGGCCACAGATACCCTTATGTACTTTTACCAAGATCTTTTGAGCTTGTGCTTTATCCACACATCTAGGTTGGACTCTATCATAATGCTTGTACCACTTCCCTTAGAAAGAAATACACTAAGAAGATAGTTTTCAAAGTACTTTCCTATCATTATCAATTGCATGGTCTAAAAATCCCTCTGTCTCTATGTACATTTAAATGTCATGATACTAGCCAATTTGTTATTTGTCTCTACTTTTATTGCACTAACTATACCAGTAAATGTCAGATAACTTAACTTAGTGAAATACATTGGCTTTAGCATGTCCTTCTTAGTACAATCAACTAACAATAGTATGGTTGCTAAAGTATTTAGTACTTGTTTTTATTCCCTTAGAAAGTGGTGGAAAGTTTAATAAATTTGCAACCATTCTTACATACTCGTTGAGATTTTCGTCTTTCACTTCCTAATCACATTTTGTTTGATGTATTACTAATGGAATCCTTATAAACATCAAATAGTCCATACCTAGCAATATTTTGCTAGCTAAAAACTCTAACTTTATTGCTAAAAATATGTGTTCCTATAATTACCCAACTTTTAGGACCAGTGATGATAACCAAAGATAGGCCTATGCCACAAGATAAAGGTGCCCAAACCAATATCCTCGTGGACTCTCTATAAACTGAGTTAAACCATTGTCTGCACAGACTAACTTATGATTAGACCTAACTTACATCTTCACAAACTATCACAAGTGAAATCAAATCAAAAAGGCCTAAAGATTATATCCATTTAGGCCTTTTATAGCCCATTTCCTCATGGACCTTGGTCTCTTAAAAGCAAGTTCACATATACCTTTTGATGAAAAATTCCATAATCTTAGTCTTTTTATATAGTCTTTGATTCTTAATTCTTATAGGATTCGCTTATTTCTATATGGGAATGCTACCTTGAAAACTTATAAATAGCCATCTCCTCGACCTAGTTCATAACTTTTAACTGTCCAAAGAATCCTTATTCAATGAGTCTAAGGCATTAAAATTCTAAAGTAGGATTCACATTATTAGCCCTATTGGCCATACTAAATAATTCTTTCTTTTAAAAACTCCACTTTTTATATTATAGTTTGGTGAAATATATAGGTATATTCTAATGTCACTTTGATTATATAATTTCCATTCTTCTTTATGGTTTCAATAATCTTAAAGGATTGATTAAAGAGAGTGTGGTGGTCCACTATGATCCCAACACCAATCATGTATATGTATATAATTCATGCATTTTTATACTTTTTGTTTAGTAATATTAGTCTTTACAAACTCCCTTTCAAAAGGATTAGTAGTCCACATGGATGTGTAATGCTAATAAGTGTATAAATATGTGAAGTATATAGTAAAGTGTCATAAGTAAAAGTAAATTGCTTGTATAATTATTATGGAAAAATTATAATTAATACCTTTAGGAGTATTTTTCATGCTAGATCCAATCATATCGATTATGCCATTTATAGTGTTCGCATAAACTCTCATCATAGAAATTCATATCCGTATGGACCTACACCATTATTTGTACAATTAAAGTCCAAATGTACTATTATGCATAATTCATAATCATATGGATGAATTAATTATACATGTATAATTAGAGGTACCTTTGGACCATATCTATAATGGCTAAAAAATCTGGTGCTATGGAAAGTACTTCTAGGGGTGTGAATAGTAATTCCTGAGGCTAGGAACAATAATTTTAAAAAATAAAAGCACTAGTTATAATATAATTTTGGGCAAAGTTTGAAATCAACTAGAATTCATTTGAGTGGTTAAAAATGCTAAGAAAATTTTTATGACATTGTATTAGGAATAGTGACCAAGGTAAAGTTCAACCGTAAATTATTTTTAATGTTCCTCAAAAAATTACAAAATTTATACAATCGAATACTTAAATATTCTAAGGGGTCTAATGGCACTGGAATTGGAATTTTTAGATATAGGGTAGTAATTTTTCAAATTTTGGGTAACATTAAAAATAACGAATTTAATTGATTTTCCTTATTTTTTGAGCTTCAATTTTTAAAGGAGTATGGGACAAAATATAAGTGAAAATTGTATATAAAATTGGCAATTAATTGGGTTTAGAGGAAGAAGGAAAATTGGGGAAAAATGGATGAGAAAAATGTTGAAAATATTTTATTTTTGAAATATATATATAAACTCAAAATTAAAAGAAAAAGTCAACATTCCTATACACTCCATTTCCCTCTCTACACAACCAAAAGCCGAAGGCTTTTTTCTTTCCTCTTTCCTAGCATCTTTCTTTAATTTCCTCTCTTCTAAGCACCATTCTCCGCCACCATAAATAATCCTAGAGCCTCTACACTCGCTAGATCTCTAAAGAAATGGAATTTATGGGAAAAACTGCTTAGAATTTTTTTTAACTCAGTGAATATTAAACAATATTGGTTTGGGTAATTTTTTCCAAATTTTGATATTTTTCCTAGGTTCTGAGGATGCCCAAGAGAGTTTCTATTATTTTAGATCTTAATTTGGTGCAATGGTTGATTTACTATGAATTTTCAAAGGTTTTTTGATTTCATAGTAGGAAATTTCAACCAAAACTGAGACAAGGGCAAATTAAAGGTGTAGACTGGCCTCAAGGTTCCATTTTAGCCTCTTCGGTATATGTAATCAAAGTAAAATGTACCTTGTTTAATTATGAGCAACAAATTTCATAATATGCATATTATGTAATAAATGAACAATAATGTGAAATGTCTTAAATGTGAGGCATTTAATGTATGGTATGGCTTTTATAATGTGTGCTAATATGTTTTAGATGATAAGAATTTAATAGGATTAAGTGAATGTGCATAATGTGATTGATGTGCCTTAATATGCTTAATATGGAGTAAATTGAGGTTTAAATTGCATAATATAGTATTTGAGTCTAATTAAACACAAAATGGTGTTAGTCCATGTACTTGACATATATAAGGGTGAATGAAAGTGTGAAAATGCATTAGAAATGAAAAATGCTCCAAATGTGCTCCTTTAGGTAAAATTGACATAATATGGAATATGGCTTTAATTATGCATATATGAACTCCACTCATGCTTTTAGGCATGTCTACTGTGCTTTGCATTATTTGTAATAGTTATAGGCCATTTGTGACTATTTAATGTGTGTTGGCCAAATGGGATATGGTGCTATATGTAAATGTGGTAATTTTGCTTAAATTACCTTAATGTGTATAATATGATGGAAATGAAGCTTAGAAAGCTTAATGGAGTTTTTAACACAAGTAAGTATGAAAATAATATGATTCAACTTGGTTAGCATGTATTAACATGTTTGGAAGTTTAGAAATGAGTATGGGAGTTATAATCCCTAATATCTATAACAATATGCCATGTATGTATATTATGGAAAATAATGAACCCATGTATGGCTTTAAGTTTTAAGCATGATTTAATATAAAATGAATGTATTTTTTAGTGTTAAATTAGGTTGATATGTTGTTGAGGCCTTGAATTATTAGTGGCTAAATGGTTGGAATGCCAACCTTATATGTGTGCTATATGTGCGTAATTAGTTATAATTATGTTATATGGTGACCAAATAAGGATATACTAGAATCTTGATGTATATTGCATATTGATAATGTTGTGTCCTTTCTATGTGATTTGAGCAAGTAAATAACCATATGCATAAGAGTTGTGTTTTTTAATGAGAAAAGATAATGAGCAAAAATGATGTGTGATGCTTGATGCCCAAATGAGCCTTTTTAAGATTGCTTATACATATGAAGCTATAATTTATGAAATTGGTGTAACCACTAGTCAAACTTAATGTGCTTATGACTAGACATGTTTAAAATTGTAAGTGTATAAGGTTTAGGAACAACATAGGTTTTAAACATGAGATGAGTTTATAAGTGTTATTTAACACTAAGTATGCCATATTATGAGTAAATTGATAAGCATTGAGGCATAATGTGTCTTAAATGAACTTATGATCTAAAATGAATGTTTAAATGGTAGCTATATGGTTATAACCATAAATGAGATTATTTTAGTGTTTTAAAGGTGCATATAGCGCAAATATGGCATAATTACTAAAATGATTTTGCATGATTGCTAAAATGACATTTTCAATGAAATTAACCAATTTTATTCTTTTAATGGTTAAAATAAGTAAGTTAAAAGCTATATAAGATTATATAATGAGGTGAAACTAAAACATATCAATTTTGGCCCATGTGATGCAATAGTCTAGGAGTGGATAGGTTGAGAAGTCAACTAGGGGATATAGCAGCAGCTAGGGCACTTTGGTGTCTATATTATGATCCAAAGGTTCACTATATGTCTTACCCATGGATTTACTTTATGATCTTTGGAATCATATGGATACAACTGCCATAATGTAATGACCCAAAAATCCTAATTCTTACGAATCGTACTTCCTGGATAAATAGTGCTTCCTAAAATCTGAGTCGCACTAAGTGTACCAATGGAAAGTATTAATTATAAGCAATCCAAAGTCATTTGGATGGTTAAAAATGCTAAAGATGATTTTACAACAATGTCCTATGAATAGTACCATAGGCAAATCTGAACTATAAAATAATTTAAAAGTTGCTCAAAATAATTTGAAAATATTAGAACTTGATAATTAAATATTCTGAATAGTCCATTTGCTTTGGAATTAGAATTTTTTGATATAGAGAAGTATTTTTACTTAATTTTTAGGAAAGGAAATATAGTAATTTTATGGGGTTTCCTTCGTTTTTCGGGCTCAAAGTTTTAAAGAAATTTAAAGGAGGAATTTATTTAATTTTGGGGACAAAAATGATGGGATTTTAGATTTCAAGAGGGGATAAAAATTTGACAAAATTTAGGGAAAATAAATTAAAAAAAAATTATATATACCTAATTCCTTCTAAATCCCTCCATTTCCATCACTCACTTCTCTCCTCCTCCACCAAAAAATCGTAAGCCTCCTCCCTCTCTAACCTTTTGACTTTTCTTCCTCCTCTACCACACCCACCTTCGTATATCATAACTAAATGAAAGAGCATCCTGAGACAAGTTCATGAACACCAAGAATACTAGATTTGGTGAGGTATCTCGGGAGGAATCTCAAATTTCCTCTTGAGGTGAATAGTAACCTCCTAAGTCATAGGTATTATTTTTTTCAAATCTATTATTTTTCATAGGTTCCTAGGGTGTTGTAGAGTGTATATCTAGCCTCAAAATAATTTTTTGAATTGCTTATAATTTTATATGAAATTTTAAATATAGTGTCCTTTTTGTATTTATAGGCAAAACGTCAACTCGAACCTCTTGAGGTAAAGAGAAGGCTTAGGTAGGTATCGGGCAACCCATGTGATCGAGTTCAATATGTGTAATCACATTAACTTGAGTAAAATGCATGAATTTTTAATATGTCCATATAGTTACATAATAGTAATAAATGCCATTAATTACAATAATGCCTAATAAATGTAATGGTTAGTAAAAATAAGATTTTTGGATTTGTGTATGTGTATTGTGTATAACTTGGGTGGTTAATTAGTTGAGAATACATGGATAGGATGAAAACATGGTACAATTTCAATATGTGAATTTATGCTTTTAGCATGTTCTATATGGTTAATGAGCACTATGTGTGTGACCTTAATAGATGTTTATGTGGCATGAATGATATGTTATTAATAAGTATATGTTTGTTAAATGGTTATCAAATGATGGCACATTCATATGTGTAATAATATGACCCTATAATGCCGCTATATGACATTAATGCTTTATGACCATGTATAATCTTTTTGAAGTATATGGATTTAATATTAAGCACCTAAGCACAACGTATAATTGCAAATGTGTATGTATGTGTGATTTAATGGCTTTGGGTATGTGGAGGCCAAAATTCATATATGTAAGCCATATATGCATATTCATGAATTTTTTGTACGTGAATGACTTGGATAACATGTTTTGTGTTTAAATGCCATTTTGAATATGCATTTATGATGACTATAATGTGTGTGTGCTTATTATTGGTTGAATGCCATATTAAAGGTTGTATGGTTTATCGCAACATATATAGTCATATAATGCATACATATCACTAAATGCCGATAACATGTGTAAAATAGAAAGTAATGCAAAATGTGATCATTGTGCATAACCATGATGTATTAGACCTTATATTGCATGTTAATGATGAATGCAATGGTTTAATATGTGATTATGATGTCAGATGATATTTCTAGCTTTTACACCAAGGCAATGTGACCTTTGAGTGTTTTCGAGCTTATGTAAGCCTAATTTGGCTATGCTATGTGTTATGTGACACATGTCACTTAGCATGAGAGTTTAGGCCTCGCTGATATGTGAAATGGCCAATGTGATTAGTTTGTGCAAGTTGAGACATAAACTATGTTATATGTTAAGAACGATTAAAATGAGATAATCAGCAAGTTTAATGATACCTATATAGTTAGACAACCTAGTTTAGATAAGTTGATTGGTCAACTAGGATTTAGTAGCTATAATGTTTACCTTTAGGTATGAGACCTATGAGTCAATGTTTTAGTGTTAATGGGCAT
>CANXYI011401686.1:0-10111 GCA_948208565.1 Hura crepitans | reverse complement strand
CTTTTGTTGCTTCTATTATTCTTTTGTATTAACATTATGTTTTTATCATGATACGAGTTTTATGAAATCTATTAAGGGCTTTACTTAATCTGTCTTTTTCTCCTGTCAAATATCCAATGAGTTAATCCTTTGTTATTTTTCTCCCTTTATTTTGTTGTTATTTTATTGTTTTGCTTCTATTCATTTATTTTGTCTAACCTTTATTTTCTTCTTAATTTCTCCTTTTGTTTTATTTATTCTTATTTTATTTTTATTCAATTAGATTGTATTTTAGGCAATTTCAATGTAATTTTATTTTTATTCGGTTAAAATGTATTTTAAGTAATTTCCATATATTTTTATTTCTTTTTCTGTTATAATGTCTTTTAGGTAATTGACATGTATTTTATTTTATTCATATTATTTCGATGTATATTCTATAGATGCTGTAATAGGTAAAAAATTATTCTTTTACATATTTTAAAAAATAACCAAATTATTTTATACCTAATTAACTGGCATTTTCCTAATAAGACGGGTTTTTATTTTTCCATAATAAAAGTCACAAATAATAAAAGTTGTTTTCAAAAAATTGGCATGCGAGAACCAAAATTCTTGAAATAATCAATTACCCAATTTGATATATGATATACTTTAATTTCATATATTTTCTCTGTAAATATGTATGTTTTATTTTAATTATGAAACCTACTTGAGAAAAAGGATAAAATTATAAATTTAATCTGAAATTTTGTATTAACTTCAGGTACAAATAAAAGTAGGGTTTTCGAATCACTTTGATTTTAGCCTTATAAGGTATTTCCTAACTCCAGTTGGGTGGCGACTCTTACCTTGTGGTGCCCAACTTGCTTTTTCTAGGCTAATCGAATGGGAATAACTTAGGATTCCTTTAATTTCCTTCTCATCCTTCATAACTTGAGAGGTGAGATTTAAGTTAAGTCTTTAGTTGTTTCAGTTTGACTGGCCTTAGAAAGGAAGGGATGCAAACACTATCTTTCTAGAGAAAGAGTTTCTTTGAAAGGAAGATAATGGAACCAGAATCAAACTTGATGAAGTTTGAGACCTATAAATAGATGCAGAACAATTGACTGATCTTAAGTTTATTACACATCATGATGATTTAATGGCAGAGCTTGCTATAACATAAACTCCTAGATGTTCTACTAGAGTTCATACTGAGCCTGAGAGATATGGATTTCTCATATATGAGCACAAGAATGTGACTATAGTAGAAGAAGATGAGCTTAGAAGCTATAAGGAGGTTCTAAAGAATTCAAAATCAAAATTATGGCTGAAGGCCATACAATTCGAAATGGATTCCATGTATGACAATCAAGTATGGATTTTGGTTAATGCACTTAAAGGGATAAAACCCATTAAGTTCAAATGGATCTTCAAGAAAAAGCCAACATGAAGGGTAAAGTAGTTACCCATAAAGCAAGGTTAGTAGCAAAAGGCTATTGTCAAAGGCAAGGAATTGACTTCAATAAAACCTTTTCATCAGTAGCCATGATTAAATCCATTAGGATTTTGCTAGCTATTGTCACTTACTATGATTGTGAGATTTGGCAAATATATGTGAAGATAGCTTTCTTTAGTAAAAATCTGTTAAAGGAGGTGTATATGACATAGCTTGAGGGTTTCATATACACTAATAGTAGCAAGGTATATAAGTTTTAAAGATCCATTTATGGATTGAAGAAAGCATATAGGACCTGGAACATCCAATTTGATGAGACAATATGAGCCATGTGTTTACAACAAGGTTAGTGACAGTGCAGTCATTTTCCTAGTACTATATGTTAATGACATATTGCTCATGTAAAATGATGTCTCAACCCTTCACTTAGTCAAGATTTAGCTATGAAGGAAATTTCCATGATAGACCTTGGTGAAGCAACCTATATACTAGAGATAAGGATCTATAGAGATAAATCCAAGAGGTTGATAGGTCTTTCACATCTACATACATAAATAAGATGCTAAGGAGTTTTAGCATAGATCTCTTGAAGATAAGTTCATCCCTATGCTTTATGGGAAAACCCTTTTTAAGTTTATGTGTCTAAGATATAAGAGGAGAGGGAACACATGAATGGGATTCCATATGCATCAGCTATATGATCCATCGTGTATGCTATGTTATGTACTTAACCTCATATAGCATTTGCTCTAAGTGTCACAAGTAGATTCTAATCTGATTATGGCAAGGAATATTAGGTGGCTGTCAAGAACATCCTTAAGTACTTAAGAATGACTAAAGATGTATTTGGTAGATAGAGAAGAGGATTTATGAGTTAGTAAGTATACTGATAACGGCTTCTAGTCTGATAAAGATGATTGTAAATCCCAATCAGGTTATGTGTTCTTATTTGCAAAAGGTGCAGTTAGTTGGAAGAGATCCAAGTAAGACACAATTGTAAACTCAACTATCAAAGCAGAGAAAATTATAGCTTTCAATAAGTTCATTAATGAACTAAGAGTGGTCCCTTCTATTGTTGACCTAGTACCCCTGTATTGTGATCACAGTGGTGCCATCACACAAGCAAAGGAACCATGTTCTCATCAACGGTTCAAGTATGTTTTTAGGCATTAACATCTAATCTGATAGATAATTGGTAAGTAACATGTAAAGATTGAGAAAGTCCCATAAATCAAAACATTATTGATCCTCTCACTAAGGCACTAACTCAAAACAAGTTTAACCTCCATATTAGTAATATAGGTATTAAATACATTGGTGATTGGCTCTAGTGCAAGTGAGATGTTGTTAATTGTATGCTCTAGAGCACATGTGTAATAGGGATATTTTGTGTAAATTTAAATATTCATTTATAATAAAAGTTATTCTTCATTACATAAGTTCTTATGATTAATTCATTTATTTGACATAGGCTTTAAACTTTGTAATAAAGTGTTTGGTATCATTTCACAGTGTAGAAAAAATTGTGAAGAGTTCATGATGTGTGATTTCTATTACATGCAAATGTGAAATACCAAAACTATCCCTAGTCATAGTATTAATGAGATGGGACATTGTTAATACAAATAAACTAGTATATGTTATACTCTTTGACTTGTTCAAACAGTAGTTCTCATGAGCTGTAAGCATGGTGATGCTTAAAGTTAACATGTGAATGCTTGTTTAAGAAACAAGTTCATTAGAGACCCAAATATGAGATCTTCACATGGATAAATAATCTATGTCAGTGAAGTCATCTCATCATATCAATAGTTACAAGTATCTTTTGACTTGAGATCACTAACGTTATCTTAAGTATCAAAGAGTATATTTTGACTTTAATGCTTTTACTTTGCCATAATGTATATATAGCTAGGAGGTTGGGTATAGTTTGAGATACTTAAAGGCAGTTAAGTGATCAATATAGGATTCATAACCCTAGATTATAATAGAGAGTTTATCTCATAAATATAATATATCCTTATTCAGGGAATCTTTTATCAGAGTGAAATGCAAGTGTGAATAAGATTTGCAAGGGCATTTCAGGAATAAAGATGTAAATATTGGAATTAACATGTTTAAGGCTTGATTAGACATACTTAATTAAGCATTGAGTTGACATAAGTTTATACTCAAACCTAAACAAAGTAAGGTGAAAAGAGTAATTGCATGGTAACTGCATATGAAAGGGTTAAGTCAAACTACTTAACTTTCCAACACTTAAGTAGTCTTGTTGCGATGATAAATGCTCTTAAGACTTGTACATAAATGAATTATTACTTAGAAATTAATTATAGGCTTAATGAGATTGAACCATAAGAGTCCTGGTTGGACTAAGACTCTAATTCACTATATATTGCTAATGTGTTTTGGGAACTCATAAGGTCACACACTTAAAGAATTGAAATGATTATCAAAGTCTTTGATATTTCAATGATATGAGATATCACTAAAAGGAGAAGAAATAAAGAAGAAAAAGAGAAATTAGGCTTGAAGCCCAATTGACCTAGTTTCACCTTTTTAAGTGTTAAAAAGGACTTAGGCCTTGAAGGCCTAATTAAGGGAACATTTTAATATAATTTTATATTGACCTTTTAAGGATTAAAAGGACCATAAATTATGCTTATGGATAATTTAAATTAAGGCTGAAAAGAGCCTCGAAAGGAAGCACAAAAAGGGCTTTAAAGCTCTATGCGCATAGACCCTCTTACTAGGCCATGCACAATAGGCAAAAAAGGGGGCCTAATTTGTGAGCCTTCTTAAATGAGATTTAGGTAAGATTTTAAAGGTTAAAATCCAACCTAAAGAGGGTTATTTTAGTATAAATAGCATACCTAAAATTAACTAATACAAGCAGCCATTAAATAAATAGGAAATTCACATTCTCTCCCTATGAATTTTTGAATTCTCTTCTTCTTCTTCTCCCTTTTGAATATCTTACTAGCACTTAGATATTCAATTGTTCTTCACTTTAATTCTTATATGTATACCTTGGAGGTGTTCCTAGTGATGATCACTGTGGTTTGCTATAATCTAATAAGGTGAGCTGAAGATAAAGAATCACCAATCAATAGATAATGGTAAAATTTCTTTGTCGCTTAATTTTTCTGTTGTTTGTTATTTTGATTTATTCAAACCCTCATTATCATTGCTTACTTTTGCACAAAATTTTTAATTTTTTGTTATGCTTAACTTGTGTAAAACCAACACTATGCACTTTTATTTTATCATGTATAGTTAAACAACATATTTGACATAAAATCACAAAAGGTGTTATACAATTGAAAAAATCCAACCTAAAGGGTAAATCACTTACAACAACAATTATGTCAAATGCCAAGTTTGATGTTGATGATATGTCCAAATTGGTTATGTCAAAGGCTTGTGTGCTTTGCATGACTTAAAATTGTTATCTTTACATGCAAAAAATGTATTAAATAAAGTCAATAACATGAGGAAGTAAAAAGGAACTAATACCAAATTTTTAATTTAAAATTGTTGTGTACTTAGAAAATCACAAACCTAAACTAAAAGCTTCAATTCTTTTTATCTAAGCCTATAACTCCCTTAGAAATTCGAAGTCAATAGCAACTCCATAAACAATACCAATTTTTCCCAATTTTCTCCTTCATGAACTTAAATTCTCAAAATTAGGTCTCATGCAACTAAATGTCTTATTCAAAATATTTAATCCTATACAAATAAATTAGAACTGCCACTTACCCGACTACATTGGCAACTGTGGACCTTATAATGCCAACTAATTTGCAATTTTAACTTTTAATTTGACATAATTTTCTTCTAATGCTTAAATCTTTCAATTCCTTTACTTTTCCCTTTTTTTTTACTCCCTTCAACTCTGAAAATTTCACATGAAATTATAGAATTTCAACCGTTTATTCCATTAGCTCAATTTAAGAAGTAAAAGAAATATGATACGAGCTTTAGGAAAAATAACAGTCCCTAAGTAGTCACTAAAATTCTATATAGTCACCAACTATACTAGTAAAATAGTACTAATAGTGCACAAGAATAAATATGGAACATTCAAAATACACAGGCAAACAAGAATAAAGGTTAAAAAGGAAAATAATATAAGAAAACAAAGAGGAAATATTAATTAATTAAGGAAAAAAGAACGTAAAACAAGGGAGAAGAGAAGAACATAAAAGGAAGTAGGTAACCAAAATTCTTAGTAGTTTTATACTAAATAATTGATATTGCTCATGGACAATAATAGAGCTAAAAACATTATAAAGGGATGTAAAATTAATCAGGAAAAAAATTTGAAAACTGGTTATAGCAAATCAAAGGTTTTTTTATCTCTAATCCCTCTATATTGGCATAACTAGATCCCTTTCCTTAAAGAATTGAAAATGAATAAAATCTATCAAGAGTTTCTAGGAAATTGACTTTGTTATATGTATAAACCATATAAACATGCTAAAAAAACCCTCTCTATCAATACTAGCCAAGACAAATTCAAAATATGAGACAAAAATGCCAAGGAAAATAAAACCCATACCTCTCAAGTCTCTAACGAATAAAACTAATTAAAAGACAAGATACCTAGAATTAGATTATTTAAGACATTATCTCTTCAAATAAGCACAATCATAATTTCAAAAAATTAAAAAAAATCCAAAAACATGAACTTCATGTTACTCAAAAATGAAAATCGAGGAAAAAGATGTATTGTTTGCATTGGTGGAAACCTTGAAGTTGTGTTGTGTGCCAAGTGATGTGATTTTTTTTAAGAAAACCATTCTTTCAAACATATGAATTTATATAAGTGATTGATCACAGATACTATTCCTATATCCATATTATAGCTCTATAATATAAAAACAAGAATAGCTACAAAATTGAATACTTCCTTTCATCACTATCATTGCCTATAGAGATAAGAAACAAACTATAGACAAAAAGGGAACATAAGATGAATACTAACCACTACAGTAGCAAAAAAGAAAATTAATAACTATAAGCAATAGCTTAACATAACTTAGGCAATGCAATAGAAATTACTAGCAAAAACTACTAACTAGTGTAAAAGGATGATTCTAGCTAGAGTCAGGGTGGAAGCTCAACTAATATCATAATTAAAAAGACGATTATCCTAAGCTCTTTCAAGTGATAACTAGTGACTAGATTTAAGGTGAAAGCTCTAACAATGATGCTAGGGTGGCAATGTTGATAAACAAATTCCAAGTGCAATGAAGCAATGTAAAGAAGGGTAAGAAATCATGGTTTCTATGGTTCTCTGGCTTTGGAAATTAGGGTGGCAGCAAAATGTTAACTGAAATTGACCTATACTATATGGATATACCTTGACTACGGGCTTGGGCCAAATTGAAATAAGCCTCTAAAATCTATGTTCCAAATTTGACATGAGGATGAAAGCTTGAGTGTCTCCCACAAGGTAATTTACCTAATGGTGAGTGTGAGTCACCACCTAGGTGGTTTGTCTGGGAAGTAAACCAAAGAGATTTCAGGTTCGGGAATTCCCTCTTATTTATGCACACCACATAATACTATTTTTTATCTCAATAGTTTTAATTTTTATCAATTCCCTTAAAGCATGTAGTTATTACAATTAATATAAACATGTTTGCAAATCCAAAGCGAATAAAATTAAAATTAAAGCAAATAAAAATATCACACATCAAAACAATAAATCAAAAATATCCAACGTATATGAAATTGGGCCAATTCATGAAATCATGGACATTGATCCAAAATTATTTTTATTGGATAAATTTAACATTAGTTCTGAAGAAAGATTTATTAAAATTATTCATTTTATTTATTAAAATCAATTTCTAAGGAATTATGGAACTTTAGTTCGAAAGCCATTTTATTTGTTAAAACATTTTACACTTATTCTAAGAAAACTACTTTGGTTATTAGAACATTGGTTCCAAATCACTCATTTTATTAATAGAAACACTTTTATTAAATAAAATCCTTCTTATTTAAAACTTTTTTATCTATTCAAATTTACGAATAATTTTTGGGGTGAGATGACTTTGGTCTTCAAAGATATTCAAATTAAAACATTTATTAATTAAAACATCTTATTTTTATCAACTTTAAATAATTTTATGCATTTAGAGACTTTGGTCCCAAACTTTTATTTTCATGCAATTAAGTCATTATTTTCTATAAAACATTTTATTGTGACCTTAGCTTTTAATTGAACTGAAAATTATTTTAATCTACCTATTACAACATACATGAAATTATACAAAGAAATATTTAAAATATTTACAACTAAAAATCTTACTATAAATAATTTAAAAAAGTTGATAAAAATAATTAATTACAAACCATATACATGAAACATAAAAATAGATCTACAAGGACAAAGCCAAGTCCATGCGAACTATAAGAACTTCTAAGCCAAATCCGCGTGGACCTTATAAAAATATAGTATAAGTCCACACGAACTTTTTCCTCAATAGAACCTAACATGTTCTCATACTCAAAAATAAAAAGGTTAAAATAATAATAATACATGATACATGAGGACCTTATCACACACAACAACTAAAAAAAATAATGGAACACAAAGAAAAATAAGTCTGTACGGACCCTACCTCATCAAAAGAGGTCTGTACAGACCATATGATAATCACAAAATGCTAAGAAGCCACTGTGACAAAATGTTATTACAAACTTAGGTTTGCACGGACCAAACTTCCACATAAGGAAGTCTGTGCAAACTACATCAATGTTACAGAAATGCAAAAATAATAAAAAGCATACTAGGGTCACCCCAAAATATTAGTGCATGCCAACCTTAAAGATAGAATGTTTATACAAGAATATATTAGCATGGATTTTGTCCTCCACTTATAAAGGACTGCACAGACATAGGCATAAACACAAAATGCTAAAAAGAAAGCAACCATGACTACCCCACAGACAATAGAAAAAAAGCACAAGATTGAAAGGTAAATGTATAGAAATTGACATACATAAATAAATGAATAAATAATAGAACAAATAAATGAAATAAATACAAAAAATTATCTCCCTTCTCAAATAGAGTATATCTAACAAAATGGGTATTTTAAAACTCCATCTTCATAGAGAATCCTAAATCTAAAAGCAAAAGTAAAGAAGAATGAGAAAGAGTAAAATAAAGATGTAAAAAAGATGAAGAAAATGGATGAAAGGCAATAAAAGAAGAACCAAAGGGAAGGAATAACCTATTATAAGGGTTTTCTCAAGATGTTTACCTCAAATATAGAGTTTCTTCAAGCTTTGTAAGGTTAGGCCACTTTAAAGTCAAGTAAAATGGTGGTTTCATCAAGTTTTTTTAAGCCTGGTCAATGAAGGATTAAAGTTTTATGGGTTTTCTAATGAGGGAAAAGTAGTGCCAAGTGTAAAATCCCATTTTTTTTTAAAAATCCTTCCCCTTTTCACCAAAACATTAGCCTTTTATATTCTCTACAAAATAATTTATAGGTCTCTAAGAATACATTTCCAGCCATATGAAAGGTGATCCTTTACTCACCCATAAAGTATAGGTGTACACGAACTATAAACTAAAAGGTCCAATGGACCTATATCCATACGATAGGAGGTCTATATAGACATCAACGACATATATGTTGTCCAAGTCCGTATAGACCTTAACCCTTAGGGAAAGAGGTCCACACAGACATCATATGATATCTGCTAGGCATATTTCTTAGGCCTTTTTAAAAGTTCTATCACCGTGTTTTATTTGTTTAGCAGGCCTTCCCTTACATCTCTAAAGAAACATTATCATCTAAGAGTTTTACCATTGGAAACCCTTTAAATTAGGAAGTGTATCAAGTCCCTATGTCTACAGTTGCCCCCACTTTGATAGGGCTTAAAAATTATGCACATCAAGTCGTATCAAAGGTTAAAAGAAAGGAAAAGAATGTACTTATGCCCCGAAGTTAGTTTTAAAAGCTCTCTCTTCTCGATAGGTGCGAGTTTTAACCCTCTCTAAGATTAAAAAGTCTTTCCTAGTAGGTAGGCATTATTAAGGCAATCATTCCTTAAGGCAAATATGGATTATTATAACTCAATATAGATGTAAGAATAATTTGAATTATAAATTTTAAACTTCTTTAGGACTAAGAGCTCTCCCACGTGGTAGGTATAATTTTTAACCTATCTAGGACTAAGCACTCATTCCTACTCTATAGTCATTATTAAGTTGATATGATGTTTAACTTTTAGCCCTCTCTTAGACCAAACACTCTTTTTGCTAGGTAGGTATGAGTTTTAACCCTCTCTAGAACTAAGCACTCCTTCCTTCTAAATAGGGATTATTAAGATGATCTAATGGTTGAGTTGTAATCTTTTTCTAGGACCAAGTACTCCTTCCTGCTAGTTAGGTGTGAGTTTTAACCCTCTCTAAGACCAAGCACTCCTTATGTTTAGTAGGTGCGACATCTATCGGCTTTGTGTAAGAGTTTTTCCTACTCAATAAGTGAAATATCTATCGACTTTATCAAGAGCTCTTCTTACTCAATAGATGTGATATCTAATAGCTTTGTCTAAGAGCTCCTCCTACTCGATAGGCATGATGCCTATTAACTTTATCTGATAGCTCTCTTTGATTAGTAGGTACAATGTTTGTTAGCATTATTCAGGAGCTCCCTCTGCTTG
>CANXYI011401585.1:0-10677 GCA_948208565.1 Hura crepitans | reverse complement strand
ATGGTATGTGAAGAATTGATGAAAGAATGACGGGAATTGAATTGGCTTATATGATGCTACAAAAGGCATAAGTTTAGAAATTTGCCAAATGAATAGTAACATGCCCGTAAATTTACCAAATGAATAGTGATTTTGCGACGGTAGGCAAAAATGTCATTTTGGGTCAAATGTTGTATGTAATGTAATTCATTGGTATGATTGACATAAGATATAGTTCAAATGATGATACATGTCCTAGTTAAGAAATGAATAGTGATTTAGACCATCAGTTAGACACCTATTAGATAGGTTGACTGGTTAACTAGGGAATTAGCAGTTGTTAGGTAGTTTGGTCCTCCTGGGACCACTACTGTCTATTGGATGTGGCAAGTGCAACCACTGAGGTTCTGAGATGAACTCTGCACACTCGAGTATTGAGAGGTCCTCCTGGGATGATCCCTACTACCCATTTGCTATTTATGGATATTGGGAGGTCCCATAGAGCTGATCCTTGCTATCCACTTGTGATGCTTTAAAGATATGACTCGGGGTATTAGAAGGTCTAAAAGGACTGATCCCTACTATCCCACCTGCAGATATTAGGAGGTCTATGGATTAATCCCTACTATCTACCGGTCTAGTATTGAGGGGTCTATGGACTGATCCCTGATATCGGGCGAGGTAGGTGCAGCTATCGAGGTCTAAAATATAGGCCACTACACAGGATAGATCCCGCTATTTGGTGTTTTAAAGTGTCATCTATCTGTTATGGGCCTAAATTGTGTTGAACATGACTATGAATTTAATATATGAAATTTAGCTGGATAATATGACTGGAAATGGTTAAGAAGGGTAAATGGCATCTAGTATGAGATCTTGCATGACCAGACTATACAATATTCCTACATGTGTATACATGACTCATATGCATGTTTGCATGTGTGTGACATACTTTATTATACCTATGCCACCACTGAGTTATACTTAGCATATCGGTGTTTTGATGTATAGGCCATAGATTAAATAGCTGATTAGCTTCAGCAGGAGCCTGTGTAGCTGACCTAGAGTCCTGTTGGTATTTCTTTTCTTACTCTTTTAGGTTTTATAGTTAGTCACTCATGTATAGTAGGTATAAAGTTAGTAGTTTATGTGATGTATGAAAATTGAGATAAAAAATTAAATGGCTATATAAATATGGTTTTAATGTATATACATACATGTCTCTATTTACCTGTATATGGGTCTGTGACCTTGTGTATTGCTATGTGTTAGCTTTTGATATTGTTTTGAGGGACTAGAAGGGATAAAAAGTTATGGTTGAGATGGAAACTATTTTAAAAGTGCTTTTCTTACAAGAAAAATTTTTGGTTTTTCACCCAAGTAGCCGTTATGCTGCCCAATTTTTTGTAAATGGTTAAGAGTTATAATTTGGTGTTTTAACACACTAGAATAGGTAGTAAGGAAATGTTATAATGAAATAAATACTAAGGGGTACAATTAAGTCCAAGTGGGTCAAAGTTATATAAGTGTTAAACAAATGAGCCCCGAGGAAATCCAAAGATGGGTGACCTATGGGAACTAATGCCTTTTCTTTATTTCCTATAGGAATAGGCAGGGGGTGTTAAATTTAATGGTATCAAAGTAGGTTTAGGCATTCCCAAGCGTACTATACATGAGTGCATGAGTCTAGGGTTCTGTGTTTGGGTCAAGCTACACTACATTAACCTGATAAGTGTTTTTGTATAGTTATCGATACAATGAGTGAACGGACCCACCAGATCAAGGGTAAGAGGTGGCTAGTTATGCTCTTACCATAATTCAAGGGCTAGAGGTGAATGCAACCACTTTAGAGCCTAGTGATGCTGATCAGCAACCGTCACCTTAGCCATAGCCTTAGGCTTGGGCCTCTCCTGCTTTGCAGCAACATATTGTAGAGTTATTGAGATACACTATAGCACTACCTCCACCACCACCAGCTCCAGTTCATGCTACACCTACACCACCTCCCCTAACTCCCCTAGCATTGTAGAATACTTTTTTAGAGAGGGTAAACAAGATGGGAGCAGTGGATTTTCTAGGTGCGAGGGAGGATAATGCACCGAGGGTAGAGTATTGGCTTGATCGAACCATAAAGATTTTAGAGCAGCTGCAATACACAAAAGAGGAGTGCCAAAAGTGCTTCACCACCCTACTACAGGAAGAAGCCTTCCATTGGTGGGATAACTTAAAGAAGAGGAAGGCAATAGCTGATATTACTTAGGAGTTCTTCTTAAAGGAATTTCAAAAGAGGTATATTCCTAAGTCCTATAAGGATAAAAGGATGCAGGAGTTCTTTGACCTAAGATAGGGATAGAGATTAGTATCTAAGTATGAGAAGGACTTTGCTTATTTTAGTAGATATGTAGCAGAGTTCATTCTAACTAATGTGGAGAAGTGTAAGAGGTTCGAGAAGGTAGTAACTACAACATATGATATGGAGGAGATGGTTCAGGAGAAGAAGGAGCTATTTTAGAGGAAGAGACCCTTCACTACGGGTCAGACCAGCTCAACCCTAGGAGGAGGCAAGAGATAGAGGGACTTCCAACCTAATCAACAGTCCTAAAGATGGATAGGCTAGTAGTCCCAGAGTAGGCTCTATCCTAAAGATCTCATCAGGCTTTTCCTCTTAGGCCTCGACCACCTCTATCTCAGTAGGCCTTGAGTGCTCTAGTATCTATAGCCAAAAGTGCAGCTCCAATGTGTGGGAGTTGCCAAAGGAGACTCTGGGGTCAATGCTGGTAATTCAAATAAGGGGAGTGTTTTATATATGGAGCAAGAGACCACTTTCAGAGGGATTATCCACAGAGACAATCAGAGGTGGCATAAACCTAGGCATCAGTGGTAGTAGCTCCCAGTAGACCACTGAAGTAGCAAAGGTAGGATCAGCTGAGTACCAGTCAGAAGACCCAGTCAAGGGCTAGAGCTCCAGCACGATAGTATGCTATTCGAGCCTAAGAGGAAGCTGAGGATCTAGACATCATTGCTGGTACATTTCTTTTCTTTGATGCACTAGTATTACCTTTAATTAATCCTGGATTGACACATTCTTACATTTGCAGCACACAAGAACAAGATAGGGGAATTGAGCCAAAACCTATAAACATCAATATTCAAGTGAGTAATATGATTGGCTAGAGTGTGATAGTGAATATAGATTATAAACACTGTCCTCTAATAATTCAAGATCATACCTTTCCAACGGATCTGATAGAACTTCCCTTTCATGAGTTTGATGTCATACTTTGTATGGACTAGCTATCAAGGCATAAAGTAATAATTGACTTTGAAAAGAAAAGGTTAAGTCTACAGACTAGAGATGGGTAAGAGGTGACAGTTATGGGTAAAAGAGACTCCATATCTAACATCATTTCAGCAATTATAGCCAGGCGACTCATTCGAAAGGGTTATAAAGCATTCTTAGCTTATGTGGTAGATACGAGTGTTATGACTCCTAGCCTTGATCAGATACCAGTTGTGTTTGATTTTCTTATTGTGTTTCTAGAGGAGTTACTAGGGTTGCCTCAACATCAGGAGTTAGATTTTGAGATTGAGACATATCTTAGCATGAATCTGGTGTCTATTACACCATACAGGATGGCACTAGCAAAGTTAAAGGAGTTGAAGGTGTAGTTATAGGAATTGCTAGATAAAGGCTTCATCAGGCCTAGTATTTCACCCTAAGGAGCACTTGTGCTATTTGTGAAGAAGAAACATGGGTCGCTCCAATTGTGTATTGATTATAGGCAATTGAATAAGGTGACAGTTAAGAATAAATATCTATTACCTAGAATCAATGATCTCTTTGATTAGTTGCAAGGTGCTAGCATCTTTTCCAAGATAGATATGAGATTGAGATATCATCAGTTGTGGATTAAGGAGTGTGGCATCCCTAAGATTGCCTTTAGAACTTGATACGGGCTTTATGACTTCTTAGTGATGCCTTTTGGGCTTACTAATACCCTGACAGCCTTTATGGATTTGATGAATTGGATTTGCAAGCCTTATTTAGATCAGTTTGTTATGGTGTTCATTGATGATATCTTGGTGTACTCCAGAACCTAGGAGGAACATGAGCAGCACCTTAGGATAGTGTTACAGACTTTGAGAGAATGGCAATTGTATGCTAAGTAGAGTAAATGTGAGTTTTGGTTGGAAGAAGTAGCCTTCTTAGGTCACATTGCCTCAGTTAAAGGTATTAGAGTGGACCCGAGCAAAGTTAAAGATATGCTAAAATTTAATCACCCTAGGATTGTTACTGAGATTCGGAGTTTCCTAGGATTGGTAGGATACTATTAGAGGTTTGTGAAAGGCTTCTCAATGATTGCCGCTCCTTTAACACGGTTGATAGGAAAGGATGTGAAGTTAGAGTGGGATGACAAGTGGCAAGCTAGTTTTGATAGATTAAAGAGAATGTTGACAGAAGCTCATATCCTTACTCAGCCAAAATAGGGGAAGGAGTTTGTGATATACAATGATGCTTCACACAACGGACTTGGTTGTGTCTTGATGCAAAAAGGCAAGGTGATTGCATATGCCTCTAGGCAATTGAAGCCTCATAAAAAAAAACTATCCCACATATAATTTGGAATTAGCAATAATTGTGTTTGCTTTGAAGGTGTGGAGACACTACCTATATAGAGAGAGGTGTTACATTTACATAGATAATAAAAGTTTGAAATACTTACCTACGTAGAGGGAGCTAAATCTTAGACAATGGCGATAGATAGAGTTAATCAACGATTATGATTGCTTAATTAACTACTATCTAGGAAAGGCAAATATGGTCATGGATGCCTTAAGTAGGAAGCTTATTACTACCCTAAAGCTTATGCATGCCAGAGTAGAGTACACAGCAGAAGATGTAGTTTTAGCTAAAATACAAGTTAAATCTGACTTCAAGTAGAAGATAAAGGAAGCTCAGTTGAGAGATGAACAGATGTTGTAAACTGTGACTAAGATTAAAAAGGGAAAGGTGATAGGATTTGAGTTAAGTGATGATGGAAGCTTGTATTATTAGAATAGATTATGTGTGCCAGAAGTGGATGGATTAATAGTGCATATTTTTAAAGAGGCTCATGAAGCTCTATATTCCATGCACCTAGGAAGTACGAAGATGTATCTTAGGTTGAAACCTCTTTGCTAGTGGCCAAGAATGAAGCAAGACATAGTAGAATATGTGGCCAGATGTTTGACATGCTAGCAGCTGAAAGTAGAACACTAGGTTCCTTCTGGATTGTTACATTTGATAAAAATTCCAGAATGAAAATGGGAGAAGATCACCGATCACCATGGATTTTGTGATAGGATTGCCACTAACTAAAACCAAGTGTGATGCTCTATGGGTGATAGTAGATAGGTTAACAAAGACAGCTTACTTCATCCAAGTGAGAATGGATTACTCCTTAGAGAAGCTAGCTAGATTATATAATGATGAGATTGTGTAATTACATGGAGTACCAATAGCCATTATATCATATCAGGACTTGAGATTTACTTTTAAGTTTTGGAAGAAGTTATAAGAGGCATTAGGTACTTGATTAACATACATCACAGCATTTCATCTTCAGATAGATGGACTATCAAAAAGGGTGATACAAGTGCTAGAAGATATGTTACATAGTTATGCAATAGAGTCCAAGGGCAATTGGGATTAATACCTATTATTAGCTAAGTTTGCTCACAAGAACCACCACTAGGCCAGCTTAAGAATGGCACCTTATAAAGCACTGTATGGTTGAAGGTGCAAGACTCCTCTTTGTTAGAGTGAAATGGGAGAAAGCAAGATTGTTGGGTCGATATAATTAGAGATACAGAGGAAAAAGTTAAGATCATAAGAGGGAGATTGAAAATTGCATCTGATCAACAAAAGTCGTATGCTGATTTTAAAAGGTGAGACATTGAATATAAAGTTGGTGATTGAGTATTCTTGAAAGTGTCGCATGTGGAAGAAAATGCTTTGATTTGGTAAGAAAGAGAAACTCAATCCTAGATTTATTAGGCCTTACGAGATTACAGAACGAGTGGGACCCTTAGCATCCAGATTGGCATTACTGCCTGAGCTACAGCAGATACATGACATTTTCCATGTATCAATGTTGAGGTGGTATAGATTAGATCCATCGCATGTGATAGCTATAGAGGAGATACAAGTATAGCCAGATTTGACATATGAAGAAGAACCACTGCAAATTCTGGCAAAGGAAGTAAAGCAGCTAAAGAACAAGTCTATTCCCCTGGTGAAGGTGTTATAGAGGCACCACAACATGACAGAAGCCATATGGGAAAGTGAGGAACAGATGAGGGTATAATATCCATATCTTTACACAACAGGTAATTTCGAGGATGAAATTTCTTAAGAGGGGATAAATTATAACACCCGTGAGTCCAAGTGCTATAAATAGTATCTTCTAGGCCTAAATTGTGTTCTTTGCAATACAGAACCCTTCATGAGGCCAAAAAGGGGCATATTAGTCATAAAACTTTGACAAGCCTAAAAATGGGTAAAATGAAAGAATTAAAAAATTTAGCAGAACTAACAAATAATTTTGGGTTAAGAACTAGTGAATGAGGAGATAAAATGAGGTTGTGCCAGGACAACCCTAGGATGTGCTCAGAGGGACATGAAAATACCACATCATAAACCTTAAAAATTCCAATTAACATGATAGAGAAGGAATTTAAATTTTTTGAGGTTGTTTGGTATTATTTTTTATTTTAATTTGGAGATGTGCAGAATTTTTGAGAATTTTTCTAAGCTCAAATTGTGTGTGTTTAGGCCAAAAGGATTCCATTGAAGTAGAAGATCAAGTTAGCCCTCTAAGTGGTGGAGAAAAAGGTGGTTTCACACCATAGGTATATGGAATAGAGTTAAATTAAGCATGTCATATGTCTTAAAATGAAAATGTGCATGTTTTGTGTATGGAATTGCTAGGTTGTGATGCTAGGCATAGTTTTGATGAAATATAATGATATAGCTATGTTAATAAGGTCAAAATAATATGTTATGCATGATAATTGGGGAAAGAAATTAAGTGTATATGTATGTGCATGGTATGGCCAAATGGTATGTGTGGGATGGCATAGTATGCATAGTTATGCATCTACAATATTAGGTATGATAATGGCATGTAAATGGAGTGTATAAACCATGCTTGAAAGTGAATAAGGGTACATAAATATATGGCATGTAAACTTGATAAATAATGACCAAATTGAACATGTAAAGTGTATATAATTAATGGCTAGGAATATGAGGTTTATATGTGTGCCATTAGTGGCATAGTTATGATACATGTTTCTTATGATGGTATGTGAAGAATTGATGAAAGAATGATGGGAATTGAATTGGCTTATATGATGCTACAAAAGGCACAATTTTGGAAACTTACCAAATGAATAGTAACATGCCGGTAAATTTACCAAATGAATAGTGATTTTGTGACAGTAGGCAAAAATGTCATTTTGTGTGAAATGTTGTATGTAATGCAATTCATTAGTATGATTGACATGAGACATAGTTAAAATGATGATAAATGTCCTAGTTAAGAAATGAATAGTGATTTGGCCCATCAGTTAGACACCCACTGGATGGGTTAACTGGTTAACTAGGGAATTAGCAATTGCTAGGCAATTTGGTCCTCCTAGGACCACTGTTGTCTGTTGGATGTGGTGGGTGTAGCCGCCGAGGTTCTTAAATGAACCCTGCACACTAGGGTATTGGGAGGTCCTCTTGGATTGATCCCTACTACCCATTTGCTATCTGTGGACATTAGGAGGTCTATGCTACTTTGGAGATGTGACTCAGGGTATTGGGAGGTCCCATAGGGCTAATCCCTACAATCTCATGTGTAGATATTGGAAGGTCTACAGATTGATCCATGTTATTTACTAGTCTAGTATTGGAAGGTCTACAGACTGATCCCTACTATCGGGCAAGGAAGGTGCAGCTATTGAGGTCTAAAATGTGGGCCATTGCACAGGATAGATTCTGTTATCCAGCATTTTAAAGTGTCATCTATCTGTAATAGGCCTAAATTGTATTGAACATGACTATGAATTTAATATATGAAATTTAACTAGATAATATGACTAGAAATGTCTAAGGAGGGTAAATGGCATCTAGTATGAGATCTTGCGGGACCAGACTGTGCAATATTCCTGCATGTGTATATATGACTCATATGTATGTTTGTGAGTGTGTGACATAATTTATTGTACCTATTCCACCACTAAGTTATACTCGGCATGTTAATGTTCCGATATACAAGCCATAGATCAGATAGCTGACCAGCTTTAGTAGGAGCCCGTGTAGCTGACCTAGAGTTCTATTGGTATTTCTTTTGTTACTCTTTTGGGTTTTGTAGTTAGTCACTCATATATAGTTGGTATAAAGTTAATAGTGTGTGTGAAGTTTAAAAACTAAGATACAACATTAAATGGCTGTATAAATCTAGTTTTAATTTACATACATGCATGCCTCTATTTGCCTGTATATGGGTCTAAGATCTTGTGTATTGTCATATGTTGGCTGTTGATATTATTTTGTGGGACCAGAAGGGTCTAAGAGTTATAGTTTGGATGGAAACTGTTTTAAAAGTGCTTTTTTTGGAGGAAAAATTTTTGGTTTTTCACCGGGGTAGCTGTTATGCTGCCTAATTTTTTGTAAATGGTTAACAGTCATAATTTGGTATTTTAACACACTAGAATAGGCAATAAGGAAAGATTATAATGAAAGAAATACTAAAGGGTGCAATTAAGTCCAAGTGGGTCAAAGTTATATAAGTATTAAATGAATGAGGCCCGGGGAAATTCAAGGATGGGTGACCGATGGGAAGTAGCACCTTTTGTCTATTTCCTACAGAAATGGATAAGAGGTGCTATAAGGAGTGTTGAAATTAGGTGGGTGTCAGCTTCTAATGGTGGAAGAGGAAGATGACTAAGTGATCTTTTATGTTGGGTCCATGTGAGCTCGCTTATATATATTAAATATATGGAAGGCCACAATTTGAGCAAAAAATGATTTAATAGTTCATATTTTTCTTAGTTTTCTTCTAATCTTTGAAAATTTGTTGTTAAACTTTTTGTTCCTAAAAAAATACATCTTGAGACACCAAAAATTATAGAATTTCACAATTAAAGGCCACCTCAAAGCTCATGCCAAAAAGACAAAGAAAGCACAATAAATTTTTCGATCGTGCAAATAAGAAATTCAATAAAAATACTTATCGATGTCAAAAAATTATAATTCTTTCACTATTAAACTAGTTAGAATTTTTGACATTCAAGGTATGATATTTTTAGGTTAGTTTGGGCACATCTCGATGTTTTTATATGACAACCCAAACTAAGGTCACATTCCACTAGATATCGATGTAAAAAATTATCTGGTTTAGTGGCTATTTTTAGTTCTTTAGTTTTAGACCTTATTTTACCATTTCAAGTTTCATCTCTAGTACCCCTCTCTCTAGATCACTTTAGTAGGGTCCCTAACTTAAGAACCCAATTCATAACCCGAGAAGTATCATTTATAAGGCTAGGTTTTACAAGTGTTATAGTAAACATAGCACTTCTCTCTATAAAGATACTTTCTCTAAATCTTCGAAGTAAACATAATGGTTGTAAGCTATAAATCAAGAGTAGGGTAGTTATTCTCATGTGGTTTCAATTGTCTCAAAGCATGAGTGACAACCTTGCCATCTTGCTTCAGAACATTACCCAACCTATTATGAGGTGCATCACTATAATTGATGAAGTCATTCCAAGAAAGTGGCTAAATAAGAATTAGAGACTTAGTCAACATCATTTTGAGCTTGTCAAAAATCTCTTGACATCTATCACCCTAAATAAACTCAATATCTTTCTTCAACAAATGAGTCATAGAGGTTGCTATCAAGGAAAACCCCTTGACAAATAGTCTGTAATATCTTGTAAACATGAGGAAACTCCCAATCTCTATGGTGTTCTTACGTGGCTTCGATTCCATCATTGCCTCAATCTTACTGATCAACCTAAATCCCCTCTACAGAAGCTATGTGCCATAAAAAAGGCATTTCACTAAGAAAAAATTCAAACTTGTTGAGCTTAGCATTCAACTTCTCATCTCTCAAAATTTGCAAAATTGCTGTCAGTTGTTGTTCATGTTCTTCTCAGCTCTTAGAATAAACCAATATGTCATTAATGAAGACAACCACAAACTATCAAGATAAGGCCTAAAAACTCTATTCACCAAGTCTATGAAAGTTGTAGGTGCATTAGTAAGCCTAAATGGCATTACCAAAAACATGTAGTGGACATATCTCATTTTGAAAGTAGTCTTCGCCACATCTGATTCTTTCACTCTCAACTGCAAGTACCTAGATCTCATATCAATCTTAGAAAACACTCCAGCTTTTTTAAGCTGATCAAATAGGTCATCTATCTGTGGTAGAGGATACTTGCTCTTGATGGTCACTTTATTCAATTGTTTGTAATCCACACATAATCAAAGAGAACCATCTTTCTTCTTAACAAATAGAATTAGGGCTCCTCATGGTAAAACACTTGGTCTTATAAAGCCTTTATCAAATAACTCTTAATAACTAGAACTTTAGCTCTTTTAACTCAACTAGCATTATCCAATATAGAGATATCAATATTAAAGTAGTGCTAGGTAAAACCATA
>CANXYI011401564.1:0-14572 GCA_948208565.1 Hura crepitans | reverse complement strand
GCTAATATTATAAGTTGTAAGTTTTGATGATGTTTGCAAGCATATACCTTTAATGTCATAATTGTCATATTATTGTTATGAAATTACATATATATTATAATGATGTTGTGACTGCATTATGCGTGTGAGTTTACCATATGTTATTGTATGCACCACTAAGCTCCAAGCTTAGTGCATTATTGTTTTTATGTTGCATAGGAAAAAAAACAGGTTGAAATTAAGGCCTTATTCAATAGTGTAGATCGAGACAGAATCTTTATTTTGGTATAGTTTTTGGATCATTATGTGTACAACATGGTTAAAGGCACTTATATGTATGTAATCTTCGGAAGGGCCTAGATATGTTTTAAAATGTTTTGTAACTCTCTTTAAACTAAGCTTACTTTGTAATATGCATCTATATTACAAATGATATTATTATTTAGTTATGATTTTATGATTGTATGGATGTTGAAAATGGATGATTTGGATGATCAAAAGGATCAAAATGAGTTGAGATTTGATGTTTAGTCTATAGAAGTGTTTTTACTTGCATGTTACTATTCACAATAGGAATAATGTCCCCAGTACAACCATTATTGTGACGCTCATAATCCCAGGTGTTATGAATAGTACTTTTCGAATAATGAATAGTACTTCTTGAGACTTGAGACGTACTAAAGTTATTGAATGGAAGTATTAATTATAACATAATTATTTGTGAAATTTCAAATAACTTGAAAAGAAGAGGCAAGAATTCTTAGATTTGAAATAAGGATAGAGATCCATATCTAAGTATGAGAAAGACTTTGCCTAGTTAAGTAGATATGCGAAGGAATTTATCTTTATAGAAGAAGAAAGATGTAAGAGGTTTAAGAAATGCCTCAACATTTAGATCCAAATACAGATCACCACATAAAAAATTAGAGAGTTTACCTCTTTGGTGTCTATAGCATATGCAATGAAAGAGATGCTAAAGGAGAAAAGAGTGACCTTCCAGAAGAAGAGGCCTTTTACACCAGGGCATACTAGTTCAACCCTAGATGCGGGAAAGAGATAAAAGGGAAGCCAAGCCCTATAGTAGTCCCATAGGTAGGGTTAGACTTAGAGGATAGACTAAAGACCTCAGGTTAAACCTAAATAATAATGGCAAGTTACTAGTGCACTCATGTCCAAAGATAAGAGTACACCACTTATATACGGGACTTAGGGGAGAAAACATTAGGGGACTTATTAGTAGTCAAGGCATGAATAATGTTTTATATGTGGGTCTGGAGAGCACCACCAGAGGGACTACCCAAAGAAGTAGGGAGATGCCACTCAATTTTAAGCTTCTTCACCTGCTCCTAGTAGAGGCTAGAGAGAGAATAAAAATGATAAAGTGAACACTAGTCAAAAATCAAGGTCAGAGTCTAGAGCACCTATACAATAGTATGTGATTAGAGTGAGAATAGAAGTTAAAGCACTAAATGTCATAATGGGTACATTCTTTTACTTTAAAATACTTACTTTTGCATTGATAGATCTAGGATGCACCCATACATATATCTACATTACACGAGCATGAGATAGGGGTTTGGAACCTAAACCCATGGATATAGAGGTTATGGTTAATAATATAATTGGTTAGCATGTGATAGTCAATAAACTTTATAGAAACTATCATTTGATGGTTCAAGGGCATATGTTTTCTGCAAATCTTATTGAACTCTTATTTGATGAGTTTGATATCATCCTAGGAGTGAACTAGTTGTCTGAACATCAAGCTATAGTAGACTATAAGTCAAAGAGAATTGTACTTTAGGCATTGGATGGGACTGATGTGATAGTTATAGGTGAAAGAAATTCTATGCCTAGCATGATTTCTGCTATGACAGCTAGACAGTTGATGTAGAAGGGTTGTAAGGCATACCTAGCTCATGTAGTTGACACTACAAAGACTGAAATGAACTTAAGTTAGATACCTATTATATCATATTTTCTTGATGTATATCTAGATAAATTATTAGGATTATCTCCAAAATTTGAGCTTGACTTTGAGATTGAAGTATACCTTAGGAAAACACTTGTATCGATCACTTTGAATCACATGACACCAATAGAATTGAAGGAATTAAAGGTGTTGCTTGATAAGGGTTTTATTAGATTGAATGTCTCACAGTGGGGAGCATCGGTACTATTTGTAAAGAAGAAGGATTGTTCACTTTAACTGTGTGTTGACTATAAGAACCTGAATAAAGTAACAATCAAGAATAGGTATCCATGACTGAGAATCAATTATCTTTTTTATCAATTGAGAGGTGCCAATGTATTTTCAAAGAGTGACTTTAGAACAGGGTATCACCAGCTAATAATTAAGGAGTATGATATTTTGAAGACAACTTTTCATACTAGATACGGACATTATGAATTCTTGATGATGCCATTTGGGCTTACTAATGCTCCTACAATGTTTATGGATCTAATGATCTGAATTTTCAAGCCATATTTGGATCAATTCATCTAGGTTTTCATTAATGATATCTTGGTATACTCGAAGACCAAGGAGAAACATGAGCAATATCTAAGATTAGTCCTGTAGACTCTAAAGGAGAAATAATTGTATACAAAATTAAGCAAATGTAAGTTTTGGTTGAATGAAGTGGCTGTTCGAGGCCATATTGCCTTAGCCAAGGGCATCAGAGTGGATTCGAGCAAAATTAAAGAAGTATTAGAGTGGAAACCTCCCAGAAATGTAATCAAGATTCGAAGCCTCATGGGATTGGCTAGCTATTACAGGAGATTTGTTGAGGGATTTCCTATGATAGCCACTCTAATGACATAATTGCTATGAAAAGATGTAAAATTTGTATGGGATGATAAATGTCAAGGAAGCTTTGACAAACTGAAGACTATGTTAACTGAAGCTCCCATCTCACATAACTTGAGTTGAGGAAAGATTTCGTGTTATACAATGATGCATCACATAACGGACTCAGATCTGTACTAATATGAGATAGGAAAGTGATAATATACATCTTAAGGTAACTAAAACCATATGAACAGAATGATTTGATTTAGGACCTAGAATTAGATACAATTATTTTCACCCTAAAGGTGTGGAGATATTATCTGTATGGCAAAAAGTGCTACATCTACACCGACCAAAAAAGTGTAAAATACCTTTCCATATAAAAGGAACTAGACTTAAGGTAATGAAGATGGATGGAACTAATAAAAGACTATTATTGTCTGATTAGCTATCATCCAGGAAAGGCTAACGTGATGGCAGATGCTTTGAGTCCAAAGTTTATAGCGGCTTTGAAGGCAATGAATGCTAGGTTTTGGTATACTAAGAACAATGCAATTTTAGCTAAATTATAAGTGAAACCTAATTTAATTCAATAAGTTAAAAAAGCATGGTTACAAAATGATTATTTTATGCACATTGTGAGTTAAGTCAAATAGGGAAAGGTTAAAGAATTTGAGATCAAGGTAGATGGATATTTATATCATTATGATAGGTTATGTGTACTGGATATAAAGGAGATTAAGAAAAAGATCTTACATGAGGCATAAGAAGCTCTTATACTATTCACCTAGGAAGTACAAAAATGCATTTAGACCTAAAACTGTATTATTGGTGGCTAGGAATGAAATAAGATGTGGCAAACCACATATCCCAATGCCTTACTTGCCAATAGGTAAAAGCTAAGCATTAAATTCCTTCTTGTTTGCTTTATCCTATAACAATTCCAAAATGGAAATGGGAGAATGTTACCATGGATTTTGCGATGGGATTGCCTATGACTAGGAGTCAACGTGATGCTATATGGGTAATTATGGATTGGTTAACTAAAATAACACACTTTATTCTAGTTAGAATGGATTATTCCTTAAAGAATCTTTCACAGCTATATATAAAGGAGATTGTGAGATTGCATGGTGTGCCACTTACCATTATATATGTTTGAGATCCTAAGTTCACTTCTAGATTCTGGAAGAAACTACATGATGCTTTGGGCACCTGCCTCACTTTCAATATAACTTTTCACCCATAAACAGATGGCAATTGGAGTTGGTCATACATATACTTGAGGATATATTACGGAGTTATGCCATAGAGTTCAAGGGAAACTATGGTCAGTATTTTCCTTTTGCTGAGTTTGTATATAACAATAGCTATTAGGCCAGCTTAGGCATGGCTCTTTATGAGGCATTGTATGGTAAGAAATGTAGAACTCCACTTTATTGGAATGAGGTAGGTAAAAATAAGTTGATGGGACCAGATTTGATTAGAGATGCTAAGGAGAAAGTCAAGGTTATCAGAGAAAGACTAAAAATGACTTTCAACTTGTAGAAATGATATGCCAACATAAAATAGAAAGATATTGAGTATGAAGTTAGTGAGAGTGTTTCTTAAAGTATTGCCATAGAAAAAGATACTCTGATTTGGCAAAAAGGGCAAGCTGAGTCCAAGGTTTATCGATTCATATGAGATCACAGAACGTATAGGACAAGTAGCTTACCGGTTAGCTTTACCATCGAAATTACAATTAATTCATGATGTATTTTATGAGTCAATGTTGAGGTGATATTGATTTGATCCCTTTCATGTAATATCAATGAAAGACATCTAAGTACAACTAAGTTTGACATATAAAGAGGAACCAATATGGATCTTTGCAAGAGAAGTTAAGGAACTAAGAAATAAAGTGGTACCATTAGTGAAGGCATTATAGAGGTAGTATAAGACTAAAGATGCCACTTAGGAAAATGAAGAGCAGGTAAAGGCTCAATAACCCCAGTTGTTCCCATAGGTAATTTTAAGGACAAAATTATTGTAAGGACAAAATTATTTTAAGAGGGAAAGAACTATAATGTCCATAATCCCCGATGTTATGAGTAGTACTTTTTGAATAGTGAATAGTACTTCTCAAGACCCAGGATATACTAAAGTTACTAAATGTAAGTATTAATTATAACATAATTATGGGTAAAAATTTGGAATGAAATTGAGGTCATTTAAGGGGGTTAAAGTTGTTTGTAAAGTTTTGTCAACAGTGTCCCGAGAA
This sequence comes from Hura crepitans, assembly GCA_948208565.1. NCBI lineage: Eukaryota > Viridiplantae > Streptophyta > Magnoliopsida > Malpighiales > Euphorbiaceae > Hura > Hura crepitans. Next base: position 9,539 of record CANXYI011401564.1, on the reverse strand, counting down.
TAGTAATCTAGTTAAAGCTTAATGATAAAATATTTTAAAAGTGCTTAAAAATTGTAAAAATGGCACAACTTGATGGTAAAAAATTCTAACTAAGATAATGGCATTGAGTTTTGAATTTTTTAACATGGAAAAGTAATTAAATGAAATTAATTAATAAAATAATGGCCCAAAATAAATAATCCCTCTTCAAGAAAAATTATGATTTTCATGGCACATTTAAATGGTATATTTTCTTAATTAATAGCAGTAAAAAAATAATAAAATTGATGCATGTAGCTCATAAAATGAATTTTTTATGTGTTTTCAAGTGAGAATTAATATAGATCATTGGATTGCCATGTGTCATCCAATCCAACCATCCATTTCATACATAAGGAAGGACTTTAGGCTATTTAAAAAAGCCTTCTTCTTCTCTTTTCCCCCTCTATGGCCGATGCCTCCCTTAGTCCCTCTCTTTTTCTTTTTTTTTCTTCTCACATGCCATGATTTAAACACTTCTCTACTAATTCAACACCCTAAAATCACCTTCATCATCTACTAATTCTTATTCTAGTGGAAAAAAAGCAAAAACAAGCTTGGGTTAAGAGAATTTCTCTCTTGGCGAATAGCAACATTTTTCTATGTAAGTCTTTTTTTATAATTGTTTCATTTTTTAAGGTAGTATTTGAAGTATAAATGATGGAGATATGCTTAGAATTTAATTTGGACAATTGTAGAATTTATTATGATTTTTTAAGGTGAAAAATGCTTAAGTTTGTATAAAAAGAGAAGGAATTGATGGAAAAAGGGAAGAACAAACCTTAAATGGTGAAATTTGAGTAATTTGGAGTTGTTAGTAAGTGAATGTAATGAAAGATGTGTTGAATTCCATTTATTTGCATAATTAAAGTATGGGTGTATGTGTATGGAACTTTTGAATTAGGCATATATGTAGGTGTTTATGCATAATAAATGTATGAGTAATGTAATTGGAGTAAAAAAAATATGCATAAATGATTAATTGATGAAAATAGAGATGTATATGTGCGAGAGCCTAATGGTTGAATGGTGTGTGCATGTTTGTAAATGAGGTAAGAGGGAAAATAGGTGTAAATGGACTAAATTATGTGTTTTGAACATAATTGAATTAACAAAGTTGAGAATAAATGAGGTGTATGTGTGATTTGGTATTGTAAGCGAATGGTTCACTTTGTAAGTGTGAGTGGATATAAATGTGTTTAAGTGCAATTGATGTATTTTTAATCTTACTTAAATGGGATAAACTTGATTTAATTAAGAGATAAAAAAGAAATGGTATTAATACAGTAAAATGTTAAATGGCCAAATGGTATATAATGAATTAGTGTTGCTTGCTTATGACTTAAGGACTTGTAAAGAGGTATGAAGTTTTTAGTTTTTGAAGAAATTGTTGATCTTATGCAATTGTGTTGCACTAGTCATAAACATGTATGGCTGAGTGTGGCATTAATAGGGAAAATTATGAACATTAGGCTTATGGCTATATATGGGATATCCCAGCTATATTGATACTCTAGATATTGGAAGGTCCATAAGAGTTGTCCTTGCTATCCGAATATTGGGAGGCCCATAAGGGTTGTCCTTGCCATTTTGATATTGGGAGGTTTTTGGGGTTGTCCTCATTAGTGGGAAGTTCTTGAGCGCTATCCCTATTATCGAGAGGCCTTTGATGGCTTGATGATTTTATAGTGGGTGTAGCCACCAAGGTCTATAATATGGGCCACTGCACAAGTTTAGATCTAATTATCTAGTGTGTAAAGGGTTGTCTCTCGAGTATGGGCCTTGAGATGAAACGTACGATATAACATCATGATTTAAAAAGGATATTATAATTTAATGGCACTAAAGTATTAAAAGAACAAATTAATTTAGATTAATTATAATTGATAATATGATAATTTGAATGCTCTATGGTGTGTGCAAGGTAAGTGAATAAAAGGTAACAAGTAAATTGTGATATGGCAATTATGTATGATTGTGATGCTTTGCATGATTCTATGATGTATGTGCATGTGATACAATACATGTTTCATTAAATTCACTACTAAGTGTATGCTTAGCGTGGCAGTTTTTCGGATACACAGGTTATAGATAGTAGATTGCAGCTCAGCCTTAAGCACTAGTGTAGCCGTCAAACTATGAGTAAGGTATTTGTTTGTGGTACTATATGTGTATAGTTTTGTTTAGTGGCACTTAGGTATAGAAAGGGGTTTAAGATCAGTTATGCAAATATATTCTAATATGGTTTTTAGATGTTGTAAACAAGTTATATGATGGAAACACATGTTAAATGTATGACCTATGTATGCATGTATTGGTTGATGTGATGATTGAGATAAATGTGTGTGATTCTATTGATGTGTAACACTCATAAACCAAGATTCATGAATAGTACTTCTCAGGTTTAAATTAGGGTTCTCAAGTAGTGTGCCCCACTAAAGTTGTGACACCCCCTACCGGACTACCTAAGAAATTCAACAAACGATGCACTTCCTGCCAGGTTACTTATCCTGAAATTTCTCTAGGTGTACACTTCTTAACTCTTATAGACTATTTTAAAACTTTATCAAATATTGCTTAGGTTCTTAGTCTAACACTTAAACATTTTCATATGTGGTATAATAGACTTAGCAAACCCATTTTATAGACTTTCCACATGTTATAGAAAATTGGGCAGCACAACGGCTACTCGGGTGACCGGCCCAAATTTTTTTCACCTGTAAAAGTTCTTCTAACAACAACAACAACAACATCATTCTACCTCTTTCTAGATCTTCTAGTCCCCCAGTAAACATCATCACACCTCAATAACACATCATAAACACATAGGGCCTTAGGCTATAATTATCAGAAATCATAAAAGAAATCCATTTAGATGAACCACTAGTTTATATACATCAAACCTATCCTTTTTATATACAGACATAAGCAGCCACCAAGCATGTTAAACCCATAACCTATAGTTTTTACATGAGTGCTAACTTAACAAAACAAAGGAAAAAGACTATATATACCCTTTAAAGTCTTTGCTACTACATTGTATGATCTTCGAGGCTAGATTGCTTACCTTTGCAACCTGCACACCAAAACGCTGGTATGCTAAGTATGTAACTCAGTGGTGAATCTAATGCATTAAAAAACATGTCATACATAGCCACTCAGACGCAGTAAAAGGCTATAAATGCAAGCCAGTGATTAACTTCATGCAAGGCATTAATTCCAATTAATCGATCTCAATTTCATTTAATTACAATAATGCCACTATGATAATTTTAATTAAATTAATTATCTAGTAAATTGACATCAATCAGGTCTGTATATTGATTTAATTTAAATTTAATAGGCTCGACTAGATAGACTACACCTAAGACATTTGACCAATAGGGAATTGAAAAGTTATGCACTGACCCACATTCTGGACCCTAACCACTGCATTGGCCTAGTCTGATAGTAGGGGTTAACTCACTTGAACCTCTTAATACTAGATAGGAGATAGTAGGGATTAGTCCGTAGACCTCCCAATATCTCAAACAAATCAACCACCAATCACATTATGTATAGCAGGGATTAGTCTGTACACCTCTCAATATCCAAAAATCACAGTAAGAAAACTTTAGTGGTTAGCAGGGATCAGTCCGTAGACCTCCCAATATCTAGATAATCATCAACATAAAACACTTCTAAAGGATAGCAGGGATTAGTCTGTAAACCTCCCAATATCCAGAAAATCATCAGTAGTTATCTAGCAGTTGATAATCCCTAAGTTGACCAATCAACTCATCTAGTGGGTGTCTAATTAATGGGTCATCTGACCTTATTTTAGGTTCATTTATTTACTGATCATCATATTATAATACTTAAAAGTGAAAAACATATAGTTATAAATTTATAGTAACAGGTCATTTATGGTCCTATCAGATAGTTACGAGTCTATTTTCTAAGTTATTTTAGGTCACTTTCTTAGGTATAATTAAATCCATTCTAAGTCATCATTTTAATACCATTTATATCTATGTTCATAGCCATTTACAGTGCATAACGTTTTAGGTCATTTTTCCTAGACAGTTATAGATTATTTTTATGTTTTGTGTACATAATTATAAGTCCAAAATATGCCTTTTTCATGTTATTATCTTGTGCCAATTGCACTAATTTTTATCCATTTCCATAAGCCTAAAGCCACATCAACTTATACATACCAAATAGCCAAAAAAAAAGGCTTCAAACTCATTTCATATAAACCTTATAAAATGTCCAAACTTAAGGTAACATTTACACACCAATTGAGGTCCATTTTGAGGTCAATTTTATTATGCCATTTTAGGCCATTTTCAAGTCTCTTTTTAACTACTTTCCAACCTTAAATGCCATACCAATATTTATACATCTTTATGTCTTATTACTCATACTTATTCACCTATCAAATGCTAATTATGCCATGCCATTCTCACACACACATACCATGCCATGCCATACTTATCATGTGAAATTAACCTTACATACCTCTCGGCCAATGCTTGCCAATGGCCATATACATGTTTTTTTTTCACATTTAATCACACATACACATACAATGACATCATTTAAGCATACATATACACACACCATACACATATCATGCAAACTAAGCCGTGGTATTCCTTGTACATGTCTCGGCCATACTAAGTAATCATACACACATGTATTTTTCACCAAATTCACCACATATACCTATAATGCCATCACTAACATACCAACTCCCATTTAATGTGTCATGTTAACTTGTCATTCACTTAGCTTATATCTCAAGGCTACCTTTCAGACAACTAAGGCATAATACCAACATTTCCATTTTCTACCATACACATGCACAATTTATACATTTCTATATCAAACACACTAGAAAATATAACCGTTCCACCTAATTCAAGCCATACACTTAACACACACACATACACATCAACCTCTCAACTAAAGTGAGGCCATAACCATTCCTTCATTCTTTCCACCAATTTAGCATGCATATCATTCATTTAACATGGTATAGAACTTAATGTAAGCTTAGCACACCATTATATACTCACTACCCCCTAAAACCACAACTTCCATACAAGTTTCCTACATAATTTGCTCAAGAATTCTGAATGGAATACTTTAAATACATTACATTCCCATACCTTACTAAATTTAGCCTTTCCTCTCACTTTGGAAGCCTTAGTGCCTTGATTCCCCTTGATTTTCCTTGTCACCTATATAGCTATAGCACACTTAAAAAATTCCCCTAAAAATTCCATAGCACTTCAATTGAAATTCTATGAATGTGAGAGGTCTTAGAGTGATGAAATCTCTTAGGAAAAAGTTTAAAATTGAAAGAAAGACACTTACCCATGCAATTGGTTTCTCAAGAATCTTTTGTGTACACTTAAGGATATTTGGATTTTTCTTGACTTCTATGGCTGCTTATTGCTTCCCACCTCTTCAAGAATTAATTTGTCACTCATTAATGGAATTTTTGATGGCAATTAGTGGCTATTTTAGGCTAAAATAACCATGAAAATAGAGGGATAAAGGTGGAAATGGAGTCCTGAGATGGAGGAGGAAGAAAAGGAGATAGTGGAGGTAGGTGAGGTGTCCATGCCAAGTGGAAGCTAGATGGCATTCTATGGCTTTTATAGTGGCTGAGGTGGCCTGAGTGGTGACATGTGTCACTCGAGCACCTAAAAAATACTTGATTTTGGCAGAAACTTTGGGGAATTTTAAAAATTCACTCGAACATCCAAAAATCATTAAATTTATTTTAAAAATCCATGATTAGTCCCATTTAGAGGCTTGTAAAATTTCATGGCCAAATTACCTCGATAGGACAGGTAACTAATTGCCTTGATTTACGTGTAAACCTCAAAATGAAGAAAAAGTAGCAAATGACCTCAAAATTTAAAAATTCCTTCACTAATGGACTCAAGGGTATTTTTAACCTTCAGGGTATTGTAGTTTCAAGTTTGTCTGGGCACATCTCGGGTCATTCTCGGCTCGAATACATCTGAGCCTATGACCTACCAGATTATAGCCTAAAATAATTTGTTATTTCTACTAAATCTTTAAATTAAGTCATTTTCATCAATTTCAAGCCCCTTAAAGTTTCATGACCAGTACACCCTGCATCAGGCCTCGTGATGGTGACCCGGCACTTCGGGCACACTTTTTAAGCCTCGGAGATATTATTCACAGAGCCTTGACTTACAGGCGTTACAGTTCTTCCCCTCATAAGAAATTTCATCCTCAAAATTACCTGAAGTAAATAGATGTGGATATTAACTCTTCATCTGCTCCTCAAGTTCCCATGTGGCTTCTTCTACATTATGGTGCTTCCAAAGAACTTTAATTAGAGGAATGTTTTATTTCTCATCTGCTTCATTTGTGGAATGTTTTATTTCTCATCTGCTTCATTTCTCGAGCTAAAATCTGTATTGGTTCTTCGTTGTAGCTCAAGTCTGGCTATACCTCGATATCCATCACTAGAACTACATGGGAAGGGTTTGATTTATACCTTTTAAGCATTGAAATGTGAAACATATCATGTATCTATTGTAACTTAGGTGACAAGTCTAGCCTGTATGCCAGTGGTCCCACTCTCTCTGTAATCTCATATGGCTCGATGAATTTAGGACTCAGGCTCCTTTTTTTTTTTTTGCAGATCTAAGCACTTTCTTCGCTAGAGATACCTTTAAAAACACTTTGTCACCCACTGTATATTCAATATCCCTTCAGCTAAAGTCAGTATAAGACTTCTGTCTATTAGTTGTAGCTTTCAATCTTTCCCTAATAACCTTAACTTTTTCTTCTCCATCACTAATTAGATTAACTCTTAAGATCTTGTTTTCCTCAACTTCACTCCAGCATAAAAGAGTTCTATATCTTCTGCATATAGTGCCTCATAAGGTGCCATGCCTAAACTAGCTTGATAACTATTATTATATGTAAATTCAGGTAAGGATAGGTACTAGTCCCAACTACCTTTAAATTCAATGGCACAACTATACAACATATCCTTAAGCACCTGTATCACCCTTTCTGATTGTCCATCTATCTGAGGGTGAAAGGCTGCACTGTAAGTCAGCCTAGTGCCTAATGCTTGATGTAGTTTCTACTAAAACCTAGAAGTAAAGTGAGGATCCCTATCTGAAATAATAGCTGCAGGTACACATAGAGTCTAACAATCTCATCAATGTATAATTTAGTGAGTCTTTCTAGTGAATAATCCATTCTAATAGGAATAAAGTGAGTTGTTTTAGTCAATCTATCAACAATCACCTACACATGATCACACTTATTCCTAGTCATAGGCAATCCCATTATAAAGTCCATGGTAACCTTTTCCCATTTACATTCTAGTATTGTTATAAGATGTAGCAATCCAGAAGGAACTCGATGCTCAGCTTTTACCTACTAGCATGCCAAACATTTAGCCACATACTCTGCTACATCTCTCTTCATACCTGACCACCAATATTGTGACTTTAAGTCTATGTACATCTTTATACTACCAGGGTGTATGAAATAAAGAGCTTCATGTGCCTTTTTTAGAATCTATAACCTTAGGTCATTTATATTAGGTACAACAACCTACCCTGATAATACAAATCTCCATCTTCATTTAATTCAAATCCTGTTGCCTTCCCCTCTTTAACTTTTCCCACAATCTATCTCAACTATTCATCCTTCAACTGAGCTTCCTTTATCCATTGCCTAAAATCAATTTTAATATAAAGTTCAACTAGAATGGCATCTTCTTCCATATACTGTAGTCTAGCATTCATGGCTTTCAGAGTTACCATGAACTTTCTACTCAAAGTATCTAGTACCACATTAGCTTTCCCTGGGTGGTAGTCTATCAAATAATCATAATCTTTAATTAGTTCTAACCACCTTCTTTGCCTCAAGTTCAACTCTCTCTAAGTGAGGAGATATTTCAGGATCTTATGGTCTGTATAGATATAACACTTCTCACCATACAAATAATGCCTCTAAAATTTCAAAGTAAACATTATACCAACTTACTCCAAATTATGAGTAGGGTAGTTCCTCTCATGTGGTTTCAATTGTCTCAAAGCATAGGCTACCACTTTTCCTTTTTGCATTAATACACAACCTAATCCATTAAGTGAGGCATCACTATACATAACAAATTCCTTACCCTATTTAAGTTGAATTAGGATAGAAGCTTCTATTAACATCTTCTTCAGCTTATCAAAACTCTCTTGACATTTTGCATCCCATTCAAACTTTACATTCTTTGTGATCAATCTAGTCAGAGGTGCTGCAATCATAGAAAATCCTTTCACAAATCTTCTGTAGTACTCAGCTAAACCCAAAAAACTCTGTATCTCTATTTCATTCCTCGGAGGTTCCCATTCTAATATTGCCCTGACCTAGTTGGGGTCTACTTTAATACCCTCTGTTGACACGACACGTCCTAGAAAAGCCACTTCATTAAGCTAGAATTCACATTTACATGGTGTGATGTAATATTATATATAGTTGGCACTCATATGTAAACATAGTAGGATTAGAATACTATGATACATTTTATACAAAATGGTATGTTGGGATGTAAACCTATATTATACGGGTTATATTTTATGACTTGCACATGTGTGGATGAGATTGCATGTTGTGATATGATTAATTGGGAGTTAGAGATGAGAGAAGGACCAGAAGGCTTTAGGTTGTTGGTTGATGATTGAGATGATATAGAAGTGTTGTTTTTTACAGGTTTTATTTTGGAAATGTCTATATAAAGCCATTATGCTATTGAAATTTTGTTATACCAAGACAGTCATAATGATATGTATGATTTTCATATAAAAATGTTTTAAGAAGATAATTGTAAAGTTAAGAGATGTTGGTTTTCATGTCACTCATATTCAGATTGGTAATGGTTCGGGTAGAAGGTGTCGCAATATGGCATCCCTTGTTTAGATCCACCTATTGGGTTGAGAGAAGGGTGTTACTTGATGGGACTATTCTAAAGGATTAGAAGCATCCAATGTGATATGATAAGGATGAGAATTGTTATAGAAGATTTCTTTATATAGGTTCAAATTTTTGGTTTTTCCCACGGCTGCCGGATTTTTATGAAGACATGACCCATAACCAATTTGGTAAAATAAACTCATATGCATATTAATAGATTTAACTTATATAATCTTGATAAACTATGATTGTGCATGTATAATGATAGATGCAATGAAGATGTGGTGATGCAGATATGCAAAGTGTCAATATGCAGATCATTAAAATGTGTAACCCAGCTCGATGTCACATGCATCATCAAGAAAGGGAATAACCCTTATCCTCAGGGACCTTGGCAGATATCTTAGGTATTCTAATTCCTCTAACCTTCTTATCTCTTTCTTTAAACTTACTTTGCTTATTACCTACTCCTTTTCCCACATGGTCCTTTTACACATATCCTTGTTCAAGTTGTTGTTTTAAGGATTGTCTCACTACTCCTTACCTCATCTGATCATTCCGTTATCCTC
>CANXYI011401421.1:0-13407 GCA_948208565.1 Hura crepitans | reverse complement strand
TATATAAATAGATATATATATATTTAAGGAATTCTCAGTATATTACACATGTCATTACATGTTCACCTCCTTAGTCTTATGTATATAGTCATGCATTAATTAGAGCAGACATAATATGCCACATACATAACTATTTGTTATATGCCATGTGGCTATAACATCATCCACACACATAATATTGTATTTTCTCATGTCACACATAAATAACATTACATTTTCTCTTATAGTGTCATTTATTTCTTTATGTCATGGAATTGCCAAATTCATATGTATAATAGCATAAGCTCATTTAAGATGCATTATGCTAAAATCCTATCATAAAATGCATCTTGGCATTACATAATAGCGTAATCCTCATACATGTACATAATATGTCTTAAAACATACTATGGTTACATACATGACCCTTTAACTATGACACCTTACATATTCACAATATCCGTCATAATTCTATTACCTTATGCCTTATTTTACATCATGAATGCCTTAATTAGATGACATTTATCATTCAATCCTTGCCTCATAGGTATTTCACACATTTACAATCATAATAAACATTTAGTTACTTGATGTACTTGCATTACATCATGCCTTGTCTCACTTTAAGCACCATATTTATAATGTTCACACACATTATCATTCTTATGTTCCTGCATTTTCCATATTATGTTTATCAACGAATGTATGCTTACATGCATACACTAATAGACTATTCAGCTATCAAGTCACTAAGCATCCATTACCATTATTCATCATGTTAAACTTCATTTCTCATGTACATTAAATCATAACATCAAGTTATGAACATACTTCATTAATATCATGCATATGTAAGACATACATACAATTCACACGTGCATTAGAGTCATTCAGCCATTATGTTACATCTCTCGATAAATATCTTCTCAACTTGATAAAAGCAAACTCATAAGTTCACTCATGCAATTACATCCATATATAGGCATACCATATAACTAGTATGTATACTTAGATAATAGGTGTATTTACATGCATTATCAACATAACACATATACAATTTCTCATCTCATACTAATCTCTCACATTTATACACCTATAACATATCACCATACCAAACATGCATTATTAAGACATGCAATGTATAAATGCCTCATGTAACTCATTTAGCCATACTTAGGTTTTTAAGATAAAAATCCATTCAAATATTATATGTAACACATAATAAATCCAACACGTCATACTTTATGCCTACATATCATTTCAATGCATGATTTACACAACTACTCATAATATGCCCACTTTGCACAAAATTGTACATCATGTGCATTTTACATTCCATAAGCATTCTCATGCTTTCAAATACACCAATATATGTCAAATACACCAATTATCATCCATATAAGCATTATCATACTCAATTATTACATTAGAAACTATATGCCTCAATTAGGCATATTAATACACAAAATAGCATTATTGACACAAAATGATTTCTATACATTAAGTAAGCCTACATATCATTCTAAAGGCTTTATCATATATCTTACATGCCATATGTCTTAATTAATGTCATTAATTATACATACTCTAACATTTAACACATTTTTTACCTCATATAGGCATGTTATGTAAATCAAGACATTTTATCGATTTAGCATGATTTAATTTAATTACACATACTATAAGGGATACATATACCTTACTAAGCTTAATTACTCCCCAATGGCCTCATCAAGCCTTTAATTTCCTTTTTTTCCCTTAGTTTTTTCTCTTTCCTCTTTAAGCATAAACATCATCCAGAATTAAAAATTCACAATAATTAAAACATGACTTTATAATTCAAATATACTATAAATATCTATTCTTAGGCACTTAGAAAACTTTAGAAAAATATAAGATCATGCAAAAATCCATCCTTAAATTTTAGCATTACTATTCACCATTATAATTCAAAAATTCATATCAATTGAAACCCACATCCAAATAAAAATCCAACTTCATATATCTTATTTTGGGACCCTAAGACACTCCTAAAAATTATAAAACTCCATAAATAAACCATTTCTCAAAACTTAGTTACTATTCATCATATAACTTTCAAAAATTCATAATAAATCATAGAGGCATCAAAACTTGAATGTAACTTGATAAAAGTGTTCTTAGGGACTTATAAAACATTAAAAAAATATATCTTACCTTTTTCAAAATTGAGTTACTATTCACCCATTCAATCTTCCTCAAAAATCCACTATATTTTCCTTATTTTCTTATTTCTATAGGGTTTTAGGGACTATAGAGGGGTTGATTAATGGTTTGGAAGTGAGAGATTAAAGCTTGATTAGAGGAGGAGTGAGAATAAAATGGTAGAGGAAAAGAAGAGGAAAACTCGACTCAAAGAAGAAGAAGAAGGAACAGGTTTTAGCATTATCCATACTTAACTAAAAAAGTCAAGTTGGCTTTTATAGGAAAATTTGGGTTTTACCTTCTTTACCCAAATGGTCGCTCAACTTTCTTCTTTAAATCCCAATAGTCCCCTATCTTCACTTTTCTTATTTTCAACCTTTTTAATGACCTTATTTCCTTTCCATGCTTTACCAAGAGATGTCACACAATTAATGTCATCATTTTGCAACATCAGTACAAGTTAAATCTTGAGAGAAACTATTCATCATTGAGAGATGTTATTCATATATTTACTTATTATCATTCGATTTCTATTTGAATGTTCTCATTTCATTACCAAACTATATACATAAACTATTTACCACATAAACTCTTGATCAATAGGGTCAAAACCTTATTCTTATAATTGATGTCACTATTCATGACTTCGAGATTCACTATTCATGTCTTTGGGATTTCACTATTCATAAACCTTGTTTATTTTAACTCATTAGACTTTCAAATCTCCTTATTTACATACCAAATCACACCCACAACATACTTTTAATTTTATCCTTTTATCAATAAGAAATCCCTAATCATGTCCTAAAAGTCACTATTCATGAACCTTGATGTCACTATTCACAAATGTCTAAATTTTCAAGCAATATAAAAATGAAGTCATTAAGGTTGTTAAAAATACAAGTAATTTTTTTATGGTAGTGTCATGTGAATAGTGACCTAGTTATGGTTGAGTCATAAAAATATTTCATTTTTGCTCAAATTGACTCAGGATTTATGTATCCTAATACTCAAATATTTCAACTAGTCCATTGGTATTAGAATTTAAATTTTTGGATATCGGGAAGTATTTTTAAAAAATGTTGTAAAGATAAAAGCTACATTTTTAATTTTTTTCTTGATTTTTGAACATGTGTTAAAAGATGTTTTAAGGGTTTGATTGAAGTGATTTTTGGGAATTATATAAATGATTAATTAAGGTGTTTAAATATTTTTAAAGAGAGGTTAAAATGAAAAAATTTTAATGGCTATTGGATTTTAATAAAGGATAATCTTGGCCATTAGAGGGCATAGGAATAAAAGGGTCAAGATTTCACTATTCTTGGTCAAATTTGGTGAGTATCCCATACAAGTAAAATCCAATGGTGAAATAAAAGTCATTTGTTTGACAAATAATCTTTAAAATCCACCTTAACCTATATTAATAAGTTGAAATCATAATAAATTTAGTGAGTACCCTAAACAAGTAAACAACTTAGATTGGATAAGTTGACTAGTCAATTAAGGGTTTAGCAGCTGCTAGGGTACTTTGGTACCTAATTTAGTGATTTACGAGTCGGTCCTATGATGATATTCCTAGGTCTTTATGGTCCTAATAACCTTTAGGTCTATATTGCTAGGCCTTTATGGTCCTAATAACCTTTAGGACCATATTGCTAGGCCTTCACAGTCCTGATGACCTTTGGGTTTATGTGCTAGGCCTTTGCCATCTTAATAACCTTTGGGTCTATGGTAGTTTCACAAGAATAATGACTTAGTTATAGTTAAGCCATAAAAATATTTTGTTTTTCCTTAAATTGACTGAAGATTGATACATCTTAATACTTAAATATTCCAACTAGTCCATTGGCATTAGAATTTGAATTTTTGGATATTAAAAAGTATTTTAAAAAATCTTGTAAAGATAAAAGCTATATTTTTAATTACTTTTTCTTGATTTTTGAACATGTGTTAAAAGAGGATTTAATGGTCTGAATTATGTTATTTTTGGGAATTATATAGATGATTAATTAGGGTGTTCAAATATTTTTAAAGAGAAGTTAAAATGAAAAAAATTTGGTGGCCATTAGATTTTAATGAAGGATAATCTTAGCCATTAGAGGAAATAAGTATAAAAGGGTTAAGATTTCACCATGCTTAGTCAAACTAAGAATAGTGTCATTTTTCCCAAACCACTCCCTATCTAATGGCATCATTCTGCCTTCATTTTTCTTTATCAAACCTCCAAATCACCTTTTAATTCATTATCCAACCCTAAATTCCACCATTCTAAAGTCTCTAAACCATAATTCTAGCAAGAAACTCAATAAAAGATAATAGAATTTTACAATGGAAGCATGGAGTGAATAGTGAAAAGCTTTTGTTTGGGTAAGATTTTTTAGAGTTTCATACTTTTTTAAGGTTCCTAGGATGCCTAAGAATATGTTTCTTACGTTGATTTTGATTTTTGATGTGCATAAATTTTATATGGACATTTACATAATGAGCTTATTTATGTTTGTGGAGCAAAGTGAGAGAGGAAAGAGTGAGGGCAAGAAGAAGGTCTAAACAAGCTTATTTGGTGTATTTTGTACCCAAAGCAAGTGTAATCAAAGTAATTTTTGATGTGTATGTATGTTCCCTAATGAATAAGTATGTTTATGTGTGTATGGAAATGTGATTTTAGTGTGTAATGATGTTGAATGCTTATGAATGGAATTACATGCTTTTATGCCTTTGTAGTGTTTCATTAATGTTAGATGTGCATATAAGTATGATGTTCAAATGGCCTAAAATTTATATATATGTGTGTGTTGTGAATTATGAATGGTTATGAGGTTAAATGCTTATAGATGGTGATATAATACCATGTGAGCATTGTATGATATGTTGAAATAATCACATGAAGGATAAAAGTGTGTGTATGCATGATGGCCAAAAGATGCTTAGAGGTTGTCATGATATTGTGGTGACTACTTATATGATGTAGGTTAAATATTAGCTTATATTAAATTTAATTGCCTAATGAGTTATAATTATGTACAAATTTATGTGAGATAATAAATGAGATAATAAAAATGGCTATGTAAATGTAAAAAGCATGATAAGGCCAAATAGGTTGCATTGTGTGTTTGATAATATTTAATTCTCCTTTATGCCATATATGGGCATAAGATGTGAATGCTAATAAGATCCTTAATGTTCTTTTATATGAAAAGATGAGTAATATATGATGGTTATGTTAACATGGCCAAAATTCTTTAAGCATGTTAGGCTATGTTTTTAGTTATGGGCACATAACATAAATGAGTATGCCATATATGCCATGTTATAAAGGTTTAATTTATGGTTCTATAATTTAAAAGTGTAAGTGTTCATATTACGGGAAATGTGCCTATGATCTATATGTATGCTTTGTGATGATAAATATAATGAAGATTAATGGTTTTTCCCATTTAGTCATTTGTTTGTCAAATAATCTTTAAAATCTACCATAAGCTATATTAATATGTTAAAACCAAAATAAATTTAGTGATTATCCCATACAAATAAACAACTTAGATTGGATAGGTTGACTAGTCAATTAGGGGTTTAGCAGCTGCTAGGGTACTTCTGTACATAATTTAGTGACTTGCAGGGCTTATGTTGATTTTTGTGACCTAAGGATCCTATGATGATGTTGCAGAGTTTATGCTTCTAATAACCTTGAGGTCCATATTGTTTGGCATTCACGGTCCTGATGACCTTCAAGTCTATATGCTGGGCCTTTGCCATCCTAATAACCTTTAGTTCCATGTTGCTAGACCTTCATGGTCCTAATGGCCTCAGTGGCTTCGGTGTCCATGTTATCGAGTATAGTTTATGTGTTTCATTAACTATGGGCATAAGATATGTTTAATTTTAAAGCTTAAGACATAATGCTAATAATTGTAAAGGTAACATTCATTGCTTGATGATATGTTCTTAATGATGTATCTACTTTATAAAGATTAAGACACACACATCCATCATATTTCATGATTTTATCCTATGTACATTATAAATGCATATTTTATGTTACTTATATACATGTATGATTGTGGATGTGTGCATATAAATTACCTTGATTACACCACTAAACATTCACTTAGTGTATCATTATTTTTGCTATGTGTAGTTAAAATGACTGATTAAGTGAAAACCTTAGTGCAACTAAAAGATCAATAGAAGGCTTTTCTTTTGGTATTTTATTATGTATATAAATTTTGTGTTGTAGATAGGTTATAGGCACTCATATGATTGACTTTGGGAATTTGGGCCTAATTAGTAATATTAACTATTTTTTAAGTTTTTGAGTATTTTGTAACATAATTAAATATGTTTAAGACATTTTAACATGTATGATATCTCTTTCTTGAGATTGATTATGATGTTTGAGATTATGGTTGTTTGGAGTGATCAAAGGATCACAAATATGGAGGATTGAGAATGTTTTGCTATAAAAGTGTTGTTCTTCATGCAAGTTACTATTCATATTAAGAATAGTGTCCCGATAAAGCTGTTATTTTGCCAAATTTTTGGCATAAGGATTTCTCAATTTTATTTTTCATAAAATAAAAGGTTTTTGATAATTCACATTTTTATAACTGTTAGTGTTTAATAAAGGGAATTTAAACCAAGCCTTTTACATGTTAAAGTTATGATAGTTTGGATGATGCTTTATGTATCCTCCTTATTCAAGTTTGCCGACTAGATCGGGTAAGGGGTGTCACAATAAAAAATTTGTTGTGAACCTTATCTAGGATTATTCTCTTAAGCTCACTATCATTGGGTACACACAATTAACCTTGGTACTATGCTAGGTCATCCTTTAACTCATAATCACTAGGCTCCCCTTCTTAGATTTGCCTTACTATTATTTTTAACTTTTCATCATTTTCTTGAGCTTCTTTCACTTGTTAAATTAAACTAGGTTTCATTGTCATCTAGCTATAATAGTTCTATAATGTGCCAGTTTCAAGTAAACATTCATAGCCCTCAATGTTACACATTAAAAGACAATAACATTTTCTTAGAGGTGAACAAAACACATAACTAATTATAAAAGAAATTTCTCATAAGAGTTATACATGCTATAGATTTCCTATTCAAAGTATCAGCTACCACGTTTGCCTTGGTTGGGTTGTAGTCAATCACATAGTCATAATCTTTGAGTAGTTCCATCCATCTTCTCTATCCCAAATTGAGTTCCTTTAGAGTGGGAAGGTATTTTAGACTCTTATGATTAGTGTAGATAAAGCATCTCTCCCTATCCAAGCAGTGCCTCAAAATCATTAAGGCAAAGACAATTGCAATATGCTCCAAATCATGAGTAGTGTAGTTTTTCTCATGAGACTTAAGTTTCCTTATTGCATATGTTATTACCTTACCCTTTTGTATTAGTACACAACCTAAACCATTATGACATGCATTAATATACATCATGTAGTCTTTTCCCAAGACTAGTTGTATATGTATAAGAGCTTCAATCAATATAGCTTTAAGCTTTTTAAAAGCTGCTTGGTAATTGTTACTCTATAAAAACTTGCCATCTTCTATAATAACTTGGTCAGTAGAGAGGCTATGATAAAGAACCCCTTCACAAATAATCTGTTATCTTAAGAAGATTATAATCTAAGTTCCATTCTTAGTGATTTTTAATCAACTATGGCCTTAATCTTTTTGGAATACACTTTTACCCATCAATATAAATAAGATGGCCTAAAAATGCCACTTTATCAATCCGAAAGTCACACTTGCTAAACATAGCATATAGCTACTTCTTTCTCAACTTTTATAATACCAACCTCAAATGTGTATCATGTTCCTCCTTATTCTTGGAGTATACCAAAATATCATTTATGAAGATTACTAGAAACCATTCTAAATAACGATGAAATACTCAATTTATAAGATCTATAAATGATGTTGTTGCATTTGATAAATAAAAGGGCATCATAAGGAACTCATAGTGCTTATATGTTGTCTTAAAAGCTATCTTGTGCACATTTGTATTTTTACTTTCAACTAGTAATACCCCAATCTCATATCTATCTTTAAGAATATACCCGCTCCCTTAAGCTTGTTAAATAAGTCATTTATCCTAGGGAGAGTGTATTTATTCTCCACAATCAACTTATTCAACTACTGGTAGTCTATACACAATATCATTAATTTATCCTTCTTATTTAAAAAGAAGATTGGTACACCCTATGGAGAAAGATAGGGGCATATGTAGCCTTTATTCAATAGCTCTTACAACTATGTCTTTAACTCTTTCAACTCTATTGGTCCCATTTTGTATGGTGTAATAGACACTAGTGTGGCAGTAAGTACTAGGTCAATTGCAAGTTATACCTCCTTTTATAAGGGAAAACTGAGTAAGTTTTTAGGAATGACATCTTAAAACTCCCTCACAGTAGGTATATCTTGAAGTACAGGCTCAACTTTTCTAGTTTCCCTTATATTAGCTAAATATGTTAGACATCCATTTATAACCAACATCCTTATCACTATAACATATATCACATTAGAGAGAAGTCTAACCTCTCTCCCACAATGGTTAATTTATAATCATTGGTTATCTTAAAATTTACCCTATTATGGCAATCCACTCTCACTTAATGCTACTATAACTACTCTACTCCCAGTATCACATTAAACTCATTAAAAGGCAGCTTAATCAAATTTACTAAGAACTCATACCTTTGATGCCTTAATGGACAATCCCTATATACATTATTCATCATAACACTATGCCTCAATAGATTAGTTGCTTGTATATCATGCTTAATTGGTTTAGCCTTTCGGTTTTATTTATGTGATAGTGTAGTAAATATATAAGAATATGTTGACCCATGGTTAATCAATGCATGTATAGAAGTATCAAAAAGAGAGTAAGTTCTAACTATAACATCTAAGGCATCCTTCTCTTCTCTGGCATAGGTGCAAATTGGGACATGTGGCTTAGGTATCTGCATTGTCTTTGAAATAGCTATATAGGTATCTCTTATGTTATCATGCCTCCTAAATCTCTTAAACTAATGTAGCATGTCTAGTGCCTCATAGATGTTCTCTATTGTTCTTTATCATAGGGTAGGTCGTAAGATTGTGGTTTGTAAATCTACATCTAAGATAAACTCTTATCAATTTCCAATAGGTACTACCATGTGGCTTATTATAGTGCTCGTATAAGTGCACTAAAGCACCTCTAACAGCTAATCTTCGGTATTTTAGATGCAGCCCCATGATCTCCCCCTATTGCCTCTCTAGTTTTATGCAATAAAACTCTATGCATAGGAGCCTTTTTGCTTCTTATATGCAATAAATAAGGCATTACTTTTCTATTGCCATCTTTTGCTCTAGTCTTTATTCCTCCATTTTTAGTTTTGCACATTGATATCTTTTAGCTCATAGCAATAGACACAAGTTCTAAGAGACCTTTTATATTGTAAGCAACCACACTATTCACATATTGTAGCCTTTTCACATTACAGAATCCTAGACCTTTGTACTTATATATAGTATGCCTAGGAATGCCTAAACCTACTCTGATACCACTAAATGTAACACCCCCTTGCCTATTCCTGAAGGAAATAGACAAAGAGTGCTACTTCCTATAGGTCACCCATCTTTAAATTACCCTAAGGTTCATTTATTTAACACTTATGACTTCTTTCATATTATTATCCTATCTTGACTTATTAGTGGTTATTACTATACAACCTTCTAGTCTAATAAAACACCATTTTACATCTATTATCCATTTTATAGAAAATTAGGTAGCATAACAACTACTTGAGTGAAAAACTAAAATTTTTCCTGCATAAAAATACTTCCATAATACTTACAACTCAAACTTCAACACCTGAAACCTTTTAGTCCCACAAATCCACCATCAAACACAGTCACACAACAATTACAGGGTCTCAAACCCATAGTTTCCAAATAGCTACACAAGCATATATTCACATCATAGGTTTAGATTTACACAAATCATGCAGTATATTATATAGACATCCTTATATGTATCCATAATATACATTAACTGTCTATTCTAAACCCATTTTATTTATGAGTGCATCTCTACTAATAACCATTAAAGTACAAAAATATATACCAAAAGAACTCAACAATAACCACATTACGCTGGATGAAGCTGAACAACTAACCCTATCTAAGACTTACACATCGGAACTCTGAGATGCTGAGTATACACTCAGTGGTGGATTTGAATCAATAAATGCATGTCATGAATATAATCACACATATAATGACACATGCATAGTCCCGCACACACTAGGGTCATTTTCATGTAGTACCATTGTTATTTTACCAATTATGCATTGTAAGTTACAATTCGTTGTTATTCAAGTAATCCATTCATTTTCTTTCTGGTCAACTTACTTCTTAGTGTCTATATTTTTATATTCATTTGCCACTAGTATTAATAATATAACATCATATTTATTTAAATACAGTATCCTTCAGGCCTATGATAGACAAACTACACTTTAAGACAATAGATAGCGAGATATATGATGTGCAGTGGCCCACATTTCAGGTCTCGGTAGCTGCACCTACCTAGTCTGATAATAGGGATCAACTCTATAGAACCTCTCAATATTGGATTGATAAATAGTAAGGATCAGTCCGTAGACCTCCTAATATCCATAAAGGAGAAAGCAAGGATCAGCCCCGTGGGACCTTCTAATATCCCAACTCATCATGTCCGTCTTCCAATTGGTGTATAGCAAGGATTAGCCCGTGGAACCTCCCAATATCCATAATCAATCTAACGGATAGTAGGGATTAGCCCTATAGGACCTCGTAACACCTGAGTGTGTAGGACTTACATTAGAACCTTACTAGCTCCACCCACCACATCCATTAGACAACATTGCCCCCAAACGAACCAAACTGCCTAGCGGTTGCTAACTCCCTAGTTGACCAGTCAACCCATCCAGTAGGTGTTTAACTAATGTGCCTAACTACTAATTAATCATTGTTATTCAGTTATCAATCATCTTTTAAGTGTTATAGCTTTAGTAATATTCCGTATGGACAATAAGTGTGCACTTATGCACCTTTCCTAGTTACAAGTCATTTTCCATAAAATCATTATTCATATGGTCATTTTTCATCGCATTACTATTTATTTGGTCATTTTTGTAGCAATCACCATTCATTTGGTCACTTTTGATTACCACAATTTCCATGTCACCATTTATACCCACCACTAATTCATTATTTCTCTAACCCTTAATACTACCATTATTTCCTTAATCATCATTATGCCATTAATCCTATGTTATAATCACAATTTTCTTATGCCATTCCACATGACACCATTACACGCTAATTTAGGTCATAACTCATTAAATCCTTATCTATCTCATCTTATTTCTTGCATTCATTTTGCTATGCTTATTTTCATGCCAATTATATGTCAATGCCATACATTTCATGCCATATACATGTACACATGCCCTAACCATACATATATTTTCACATGCCATTTTCCCTTTTATGTTACACATGTTATTACCATCATGTTACATCATGGTACATCATGTGCACATGTCATGCATACATGCACATGCTATGACATACATATGACCATTCATACATCATGGATTTACACATACTTTTTGCATTAAAAACACATCCATATCATCATTATCACATCTAATTTACACTATGGCTTGCTTATTTCATCAAAGTCACATACTCATATGTATGAAACAACACTTCTATACACACTTTTATAGATGAACACATACAAGCACATGTTGGCATGGATCAATTACATCAAATCTACATACCTAAGGTTGAATTCCACCATTTTTCACCCTTTTATGAACTTGTACCCCTTGGTTCTTCGCTATTCTTTCTCTCACCTACATATGTAACCTAAAACTTAGAAAATCTTTATAAAATCCTACAAAGGTCCAAATTAAAATCTCTAAACATGGTTTTTCTTAGAATTATCAAGGCTACATAAATAAAAAATAAAAACCAAGAAATAAGCACTTACACTCCAAAAAGTCACTATTCACTCCATACTTATATCTTAAATTTGAGAGCTTATTTTTGGATTCTCTCCCTTAGATAGTGTTTTAAAGACCATGGAGGTAAATTCCCATATAAAGTTTGCAAGATTTTATGGAGAATTGGTGTAGGAAAGAGAAGAAAATGGTGGAAAGCTTTCCTTTAATGGTGGCAACATTTTGTTCGGAGGAAAGGGAGGTAAAGGATGACTTTTGTGCACATGTGGCCTTCCCACATGTGTAAGATCATATATATGGGTAAGTGGCATGGTTAAATCATACACGTGGTGATCTAATGATCTATATTCACCCGATTTCTTTTTAAACTTCAAATTTTCATTTTAATTTCTATAGACCTCCAAAAATACACATTTTACTTTTAAAAATCCTCGATTAGTGCCATTAAAGAACTCGTAAAATTTTAACTCAAAATTCCATCGACAACTATGGTTACTATTCACCAGTTAAAATAAAATATTCTAAATAAATATCAGGTGGTCTCAAAAAATTAAAATTCCTTCACCACCCTATAGATTGGAATTTTTGAGGTTTAAGGTATTATATTTTTGGGTCTATCTAGGTACATCTCGGGGCTGTCCCGACACAACCTCGTTTTATGTCACTATCAACTAATTCTTAGCCCGAAATGATTTATTGGTTTTGCTAAATTTTTAAATTATTTCATTTTGTCCATTTTCTTGCTCATCAAAGTTTCATGACCAATACGTCCCTTCCTGGCTTTATTAAGGTGCCCTGACTCATAATGAGCACTATTCATGCCACAGAGGTACTGTTTATGAAACTTCAACTTATGGGTATTACATAGCATAAATTCATTCACATGACACAATTATTGTATGATTTGCCTCTTCATAAAATGAACAAAATTTCCCTATGTAAATCCAAATAAAATTCCAAACCACTCATAATCCATTCAAACGAGCTGAAACTAGTATTTACAACTCTAAATACCAAACTTGTATAAACTTTACAATTAATTTGGACTCATGATCATAATTTGGATTATGTCATGCTCAGTCTTAGCTATAAACTCTACTTGCAATGCTTTCTCTATTAAATCAAGAGTCTTTAATATGCATATGGAAACAACTAATGCACTAAGAAAAATTTACATTGTGGTACATAACCATCTATGATTTATAATTAAACAACATATACATAACAACATTGTATCATA
>CANXYI011401334.1:0-12483 GCA_948208565.1 Hura crepitans | reverse complement strand
ATTACTGATAGACATTGAAGTATAGTTTGATTTAAGCTATGAAAAAGAAGCCGGTTAAGATTTTGGTTTATGAAGTGAGTACTTGAGAAATAGATCCATACCATTGGTAAAGGTGCTAGGAAGGCACTTTAATACTAAAAGGCTATATGGGAACTGAGGAATAGATAAAGGCATAGTATCCACATCTTTTTGGTTTAACAAATTTCGAGGATGAAACATTCTTAATAAGGGAAAAACTATAATGCCCATGTTTCAAGGATCTATGAATAGTGCCACTAGGCCTGGGAAGTGTGCTCAGGGTATCAAGTAACTTGCACATAAATCAAGGTAGTAAAACTAGTTGGGAAACTTCGAGAGGCCTTAAAATGATGAAAAGGCAAAATTTTAAAATTTAGCAAAACCAATAATTCATTTCAAATTGTAAGCTACTGATCTATGTAATAAAATTTTCTCGAGCAAGGAATAACCCGGGATGTCCACGGACAAACCCAAAAATATTAGACCCTAAAGCTCAAAAATTCCATAAAGTCCATTAGTGAGTGAATTTTTGAATTTTGAGGTCTTTTGCTAATTCTTATAATTTTTATAGGTGGCATACAAATTGAGGCAATTTGAAAACTATCCTATCGAAGGACTTTGGCAACAAAAAATTTACAAGCATGTAGAGGTGATTAAAATAGGAAATTTAAAACAAATAGTGTAATTTTTTGAAGTTCGTGTGAATTTTGGTGAATTTCTAAAGTTTTATCAAAAAATCGAGCCATTTTGAGGTGGTTCGAGTGGTTGTAGGACCGGCCCACACCAAGCTAGTTGTCTTAGAGCCATGATAAATGGCAACTTGCTTTGACAATTGGAAATCCACTCGTAAAAGAGAAAACATTTTCTTCCTTTTTAATGTTTGAATCGACACCAGTCTTAGGGAAGATTTCTATTTTCATTATCTTCCTCATCCTGTTATAGAATATTGCCACCACCGAAAAACACTCTTGTGTGTTAAGGAATTTCTAGAAAAATAATGGAGGCAAAAGGAGCTCTTATATGTAAATTAAAAAGCACCAAAGGTCTAAGGGTTAGAAGAAATCTAGCAAGTGGAAATAGTGAGCTTCCATGGCTTTTTCTTGGATTTTCTTAGCTATTATTGGCTAGAAATGGTTCCTTGTGATGCTTAACATTTGTGCTGATGTGTATGGCTTATGTTTGGGTGAATTGAGGTGAAGGATAGCTTGAAGAGCAAGGGATAAGCTTTCGTGGGGGCTAGAATAGAGGTGTTTGAAAGCTTTGAAGTGGTGGCAATTTCTATGGAAATGAATTTTAGTGATTACCCTTATGGTTAGGTTAATCTAGTATGTTATTCTAAGAATCTGAGAGCTTAAGTACATGCTTAGGTAAGTGTTTTATTGATTAAGTGACAAAGAGTGGTATTTAAGGCCATAATATGTATATATGTATATGTGATGCTTAATTGAGATGTGTTAAATGTTAAAAGATTGTTAAAGCGTGACATTAGAATAAGTGACAAGATAATTGAGTTGTTAGAATAATGTTCAATGGGTTTTCCATTAATGGCCGAGGGATTTGAGGCATTTATGCAACCTTAGTTGACATGATAATGTGATTAGGTGTATATGGGAGTGTTTACGCTATGGATGAAATTGTGAATATATGAATGATCCTAATGATATATGTGTAAGTATGATAATATCATATTAGAAAGCATATATGATGGAAGAAAAGTAAGGAAGTGCATGCTTGAGAATATTAATAAATTATGGCTGAGAGAAACCAATAGAAATGGCATGAAAATATTGGTAAAATGTGGGTAATGTATATGGTTGATAAGGCATAGTAGTATAAGTATGTTTTGGCTTAAATTGTTTTGCATGAAACTAGTCAAATGTATATGATTAAAATGACATGAAATGTAACCAAGAATTGGCATGTAAGATAGCTTGAAAATAAACATAAACTTGATCAGTAAAGAACCTGAAAAGTGTCTTGTAAAGAACCTGAAAAGTGTCTTGTAATAGGCCTTTAAGGGCTATGACTTGTAATTAAACAATGTGCCTTTAAGGGCTATGTTATGTGATTAAGGATTATGGCTATGATACTCATGTGTTGGCCTAGTGATTGTATGGCTTAGGGCCTATGAACATTGTAAAAATAATGATGAAAACTGCACAAAAAATGTTGAGAAATGAACCCAGAATTGGTTAGTGAAACTGGACGAAATGACTTATAACTATCCAGTTTGACCATTAACTAAATAAAAAATTCCACTGGATAGTAAATGGAAAATATTTGAGAAATAGTTATGAAATAAATTCAAGTATAATATACTTTAAATTTTGGCAATTACAATACTTGAAAATACTATTGAGAATTTACCCGGTAGACCCTAATTATGGCCAAACCATACGGGATTAAACTTAAACTATACAGTAAAATTCATAACTTACTATTTTTCATTGTTAAATATTATAAGAAGTTTATTTGTGATGTAATGAACATAATTTGAGTTACATATCCCATTAGTTAGACACTCATTGGATGGGTTAACCGGTCAAGTTAGGGATTTTAGTAGCTGTTACATTATTTGATTTTTAGGTAGCGCCGGTACAGTGGCCTAGGTCTATTTAGGGCTACTATACTAGTCTATTAGATAGCCACTCATTTGCCTTTACACACTTGATGCCATTTGCCTCATTTTATCAGTGCAGTGGCGCAGGTCCTAGAGGGCCACTGTACTAGTCAATTAAACAAACCAATCTACTAGGTAGACAAGTTTTTGACACCTTAATCTTCAAACTCATTTAATTGATTTATGTCAGTCCAGTAGTGTAGGTCCTAAAGGACCACTGTACTAGTCAGTTAAACAAACCCGTTTATTTTGCAGACTCATCTGTGACAGTCTTGATCTATAAATTGTGTCGATACAGTGGGCAAGGTCCCAATGCGCTATTGTACTAGTCTATTAGAAAGACCATATCTTGTTATTTACTCCTTTGATGCTATGACTTGATCAGGCTAGTGCAACAATCGGGGTCTAAAATATGGATCACTACATAATATTTTATTTCCCTCTAGGTCTAATGTATGTTAGTGTCATCTACCTAGTTGGGCCAATTAAACTAAATAGAACACACAATGAATAAAGTAATGGTAATGCTAGAAAATAAAAAAATGTATGTTTCGACATAACTATCTAATTGATATCTCAATATATTTATATACTTAGGGGTATTTTCATAGTTTTCACACATATAAATTTTGTTAACCTAATAATTATATTTTTTTAATCTTAATACTGGAAATGTTTTGAATTAATAATTTACCTACATTTGAATGAGTAAATAAGCATCCAATTGACATCTACGGGTATAAAGGCATTTTTGTAATTTTGCATACATAACCTATACTACCCTGATAAGGGAAATGACTTGAATAGAATATTTGGAAATGTCCTAAATTCATAATTGAGTTGAGTTTTAATTGACTACATGAGTTATACATGGTTATAAACAAAAGCAAGTGAATTTTGGTCATTTGGCAAAAATGTGTATACATTGGCCTAACATTTTGAATTAATTACTATTATTACTGATGATAGCAACTGTTAAGAAGAAATGGAATTCTAAGATACCATCTAAAAGAATAGTTAATAAAGGTACACAAGGGTAGTATGATCATTTTGATAAGTGGATTCTTTTTATTGGCAAAATAACTTGAATGAAAAATTGACATTATCACCAGAGATATGCATGATAACTTATATGACATATTTTAAATACTTGAGTTCACCACTGAGTATTATATACTCAACATACCTATTTCGGAGCACATGTATTCTTTATCAGCAGACAGCCTTGTAATGCACGTAGATGAGTTCAGAGGATAAGTTAGAAGGTTGCTATATGTTTAGTATATAGTTTTGCACTCATGTACATAGGTGGGGAATAGGTACCATATAAGAGGTTCTATTTATAATGTGAAATGTGTTTTGTATTTAGTGTAATGTGATACTATTTTTGAATGTGTGATTGCCTTTAATTAATGATATAGTATGCGAGCTTAATGCTCTAGTGTATGTTTACCTGATTATGGCCTGAGGCCTGTGTTGTTACTGATAGGATGATGATGTTAGGTTGATACCTAGGGGACTAAAAGGGTCCAAGAGATATGGAATAGGTTATTAGAGTGCTTTATAGGAGCAAAAATTTTTTGGTTAAGGACACAGACAGTTGTTATGCTGCTAGATTTTAGGAAAAACCTAACTGACCTAGAATTAGCCAATATTGGCATAAATAATATGGTATGACCACAAGTAGTACATAAGGACAAACAAAATGAATTTGGAGTAAGATAAAACTTAATATTACAAAATAAGTAAAAGTTAAATGAATGAACATAGGGGAAATTAGAAGATGAGTGACCTAGCTGAAAGTGCACTGCTTATTAGGTTTCTTCAGGAATCTAATAAGGGGTGTCACATTAAAGGTTTGAGTAGTCTCTAAGGTTGTATTGCAATCATTTTGGTAATTGAAATTGATTTAAATCATGTATATTTGCTTATGCACTAAAGTTAGATAATAATAAATGTGTATGTAAAAAGTATTTAATGAGTTAAAATAGATAATTATGCATTTAATCATTATGACTAGCATCTAAAGTGTGTATAATGGCATGTATGATATATATGGAATGTGTGTGGTATGTTGTAAATAGTACGGAGGATTGGCATTTCATGGTGGCCGAATGACCCTAATAAATCTAAATGTGTATATGCTTATTTTATTATATGTGCACATGAGTTAAAATAGATAATTGTGCATTTAATCATTATGACTAGCATCTAGAGTGTGTATAATAGCATGTATGATATATATGGAATGTTAATGTGCATAGTATATAGGAAATAGTGTGGAGGATTGGCATTACATAGTGGCCAAATGGCCCTAATGAAGCTAAATGTGTATATGCTTATTTATTGTATGTGCACAATATAGAATATGATGGTTTGAACTAGAATAATGGCTATATGCATTGAAATGATAAAGTTAAGCCTTTTTGGTATGTTAAAAGCCTCATGGTTGAATGGTCTTATTTGATGTTAGTGTGTGTGTGATATGTTATAATAAACCTAAAAGAGATGTTAAGTATGGAGGTTCATATATTAGTTACATAATAATGATTATGTTGATTTTAGTTGTATTATTATGCATGAATACACATAATGTATACATGTATGAGGTGATATGCTACCTTATGTAAGATTTGGGAATTATGAGCATTCTTATATAGTGCATTATGTAAAGATATGAATTTTTTTTATATGTTGAGAGCTTACTGGTTGAATGGTCACAATGGGTAAAACTAAATGTGAAAAAGCTTTAAGTTAAGCATAAAGTGGACATTTATGGTCAATTACTTAATAATGATCACGAGATGGTAAAAGTAACATTGGCAAGGATAATTTGAGCATATATGGCTACATGTTTGCAAATGTAGACATTTGAATATGGCATTACATTAACATGATTATTATATTCATAATTAATATCTAAATATGTTCAATTACCTAGTGTGGTCATTTGTTGACCTTACCATGTTTAAAAACTATTGTAAGCTTATTTTAAATGGTGGAACTAAAAGAAATATGTTAATAGGCCATAAGCTTAATGACCTAGATGGATAGGTTGACTAGTCAACTAGGGGTATAGTAGCAACTACTAGGGCTCTACGGTGCTTTATGATGTTTCCTTATCTACGGGTTCACTTTTAGTCAAACCTAAAGGCCTATATATGTTTGATCTTCGAATCCACATTGGTAGATGAACTTAAGGTTCATAAATTGTCATAATAGCCATCATGTTATGTTTGATCTTTAGATCTAGAATAGTGGATAGACCTTCGAGTTCATAGAGGTCACATTAGCCATCCACCCCTATTATCCATAAGAAATGTGTTTTGGTTATATAGGTAAATAATAATGACTAAATGAAATGTGTAATAACAAACTTTTCTTTGATGTATGAAACTACTAAATTGGCATGTGAAATACATTATACATGTCAATATGATATTTACATTATTTTAGTTTTATACTTACCTTTGTGTGTTGTTATGTAACATTTACATAATATGACTTATGCATGTTGTAACAAATGAGTAAATGATTATGTCTTAATAATGTATGGCTTTTGCATGATTTACTTTGATTTCACCACATATCAAATTGCTTTGCACATTATTTTATTATAATGCATAAGTCGAAATTACTATTGAGCTAAGCCTCTGGACATCTAATAAGCTAGAGAAGGCTATTATTTTGGTGTTTTTTTTGATATATGTAGTTAGATTATGAGATGTATATACATATGAAGACACTCTTATGTTAAATGTAATTAATCTTAGGCATAAACAATAGTACTTTGTAATTTAAAGTTATATATCATCTATAACCTTATTTTAAATGTTTTGAACTATTTTATGCATAATCGTTGTCTCTTCCTAAGGTTGAGCTTGTGTTGATGTTGATTATTGATTTGGAGTGATAAGAAGGATCAAAGAGTTAGGAAATTGATTGTGAAACATTTTAGTAGTGTTTTTCTTAATTGTAGGTTACTATTCAAAATTTGAGATATTGCCCAGTACAACTGTTATACTTTCAAAATTTTGGCATGAGGATTCTCAAGTTTTAATGTTTAACTTGGTTTTTAAAAAATTTTTAAAAACTCACATTTCGTTATTTTAAGTATACCTGGTTAAATGTATTAATTAATGTTATATGTGATAAGATCGGATAGCATGTTATGTGCACACTTCTTAGTTGTGTTTGGTGACTAGGTGGTGATTGAACTGGGTAAGGGGTGTCATAATTTATCCACCATGTACCATTCAGCCATGCAAGACTAATGGTCATTGCTAAGTCCAATTCATAAATTCTACCTTTATGTATTCATTCAGTAGTCTCATACCACATTAACACACATTAAATCACTTTCCCATGACATTAATCTAAGCTTAACCATTCGACCAAAGGTCTCATTTACATATATAAGTCTACCATATTTTAATTTCGTAGTCTACATTACCCAACTTACATAATTAAGTTTATTACATGCTCAATTACATTTACATCTTATCCACTTTTCATGCATAGGCTTCAGCCATAGGTGTTACAATGTCCTAAATCTTTTTCTTTCACATTAATTCATTTGAATATTCTTAAATCTTGTAATTAAGATCATACCTTTCCACCATTTTTCTTCTTCCTAAGCTCTCTTTGAAGCCCTTAAATCACTATTAAATCATTCCTCTTAGCTATCTAATACAAGATTATAAAGGGAATTAAAGCTTTTATGGAGTTATGTTGAAGAATTTAAAGTTGAGGGTTTATGATAAATAGTAACCATTTAAATGGTAAATGGTTCTTTTCAAGTTTTTGTATTTTTCCTAAATGTATTTAAATTTTAGTGAGGGTTTTTGTTAAGTTAATTTGATATTTTGAACTTATAATGTATTTATTATCAAATTTTTTATGCATGTGAGGTGTATGTTGATAAGAAAGAAGAGGGAGAAAAAGGGAAAGGGCTATGAGAAGGAAATTGAGGCTTGGAGTAATGCTTTGAGCATATTTGGTATTTGTATCCAATATTCTTATATATTAAAGTGTGTTTGTGTTTATTAAAGTATGTATGTGTATGAGTTAATTGTGTGGGTAATAAGTGTGTATGGCATATGTGGATGATTAATGATGTCTTATATGCTAATTAAGACCATTTAATTAAGTTAATAAGAAGAAATAAAGAATTGGATAGTAATGACTTATTATGGTCAAAATCTCCATGATGATATATTAGTGACTTTAGCTTATAAAATATGTATGTTAACAATAGTCAAGTTCTAAAATGGCTTAATTTAGAGTTGTAATTTATGTGAATGAAAATTTGTTAACTTGGCCAAAGGATATGTAGTAAAGTAGGTGATTGAAATTTAAGTTATCACACATATAAGGTATGAAAGAGATTGATGCATGCTAGTGACAATAGATAGTATGTACGGCCAAATCATATACCAAGGTTTAAGGAAGATAATAGTGTATGGCCACCTTGAAAATTACATGTAAATAAAACATGTGTAATAGATTACATAAGGCAATGATTATGTATGATAATGTTGTAATGAACTAGAGGTATGTGTATGATAAATTGTATAATGCTTAGTAAATATTAGGTTAAATAAGTAGTAGTTATTGTTATGCATGTTGACGTTCATAATCACATTAAAGAATAGAAGAGTATGTTAATGATAGATTATGAATTTTGACCTAAATATAAGTGGTGTATAATAAGAGATGAATGAGTTATGGTAATATCTTTTTCTTACTTCTAAATGGTTTAAGCACGTAAGATTATGGAAGTGTTCGATATGATGACAAAGAGTATGTATATATATTGACATTGGGACTTAATAAGACATGATATGAGATAGTTAATATAGACATTATTAATAAAGGCATGAATGTGATTGATATGGTCTAATGTTTAACCTTGTGAAGGATCATGTTAGCATTGAGAAAAGGAATGTATGATTATAGTTATAGACTTTGTATATGAAATGTAATACTCATGGTGTTGGCCGAATGATGTATAATTATGGTTTGATGCATAATGTGGTTTAGCATAAGTTCCAGCTTTTGCATGAGATTGTGCAATATATGTATTTAGTATACAAGTGACTTAAAGCCATTTAATGCATGAAAAACCTATCTTAGTATATTTACATATGTTATCCAAACTTATTAAAGCATAAAAATAGGTTTTGTTGTGTATGGGGTATTAATCTTCTAATGGCATTAACTAAAATTGATCATGAGAGTGATGTTTATCATAAGAATGAATATTGTTACAATGTAGATGTGTACATAGGTATGTACAAGATGAAATTCAAGACGGCATGTTTGACTATGAGGCATGAAAACCTTAATGATAAGGTAGCTATGTAATGGCCAAATGGCCTAATGATAAGATATACAGATGCCTAGAGAAACCATTAGAAATGATAGGATATGTGAGTACCTAAAGTAATCATTAGAAATGATGTACTATATGATTATGTAATGCAATGTAAAGCTAATTTTACTTTTATTGACTATGGCTTTGGTGTAAAATGTCTCTGATGTTTATAATGCATGAAAAATGATATTGATATTTGTGTTATGATTAAAAGGTATTAGTTACCTTATTTAGTCATTTGTTGGCCAAATGACATGTAAAACTTATAATAACTACTTTGAGCATGTGAAACTTAATAAAAAATCATAATTGCCCATATGATTAGATAACCTCATTTAGATAGTTTAGTCGATTAGGTAGGGAAAGATATCAATTGCTAGGGTACTTCAGTGCCTCTCAATAACCTTTAAGGTCAGATATATCATATGGGTGCAATTGCCATAAGTTCTAATATGATCACTACACATATTTCATGGGGGTGCAACCATTGTAAGGTCTAATAGGAACATATATCATATGGATGCAACCATTGTAAAGTCTATTATAGGCACTACAGATATTTTATATTGGTGTAGCCATTGTAAGGTCTAGTATGACCATTGCACATTTATGACCTTTATGTCCTGATTGATAAGACCATCAGGTCTAGATTGATAAGACCTTTTGTGTCTACATTGATGAGACCTTTATGGGCCAAATAAGGCCTAAGTGGCCTACTATGCCACTATCCAATATTGGGATGTTGTTTTCTAAGTATAGGCAAAGTAAAAAGGAAATTTATGTTTTAGGACATTTATGAGGAGTTACTAAAGAATATGTCTAAACCTAATAGACTTTTATAGTGAAAGCATATTTTGCATAAGTATGATTAACATGTTACATGTGTGACACCTTTCACCTTACTCGATCACCAGATCCAAGTGAGATATGGTGCATAACTGATATCAGAACTTACTTTATTGAAAAACCTATAAAAATTTAAAATTCTTGAAAATATATTAGCATGTAGTATCATTTGAAACTTAATTGAACAAAAATCCTTTTTTAAAAGTTAAAAACATTGGGGAAATCATCATTTAAAAAATCTGACAACATAACAGCTATATCTAGGACACTATTCCCATATTGAATAGAAACCTACATGTAAAAACACTTATATATACTAAACTTTAAATCTCAACTCATTTTGATTTTTCTAATCATCCAAATTATCCATTTCTAGCATCCATTCAATCATAAAACCATGAACATAATAATAACATTATTTGTAGTATAGATACACATTACAAAGTAAACATGGTTTAAAGAGAATTACAACAAATTTTAAAACATGTCTATGCCCTCCCCAATATTACATACATATGAATGCCCTTAACCATGATATACACATAATGATCTAAAATCTATACCAAAATAAAGCTTTTGTCTTGATCCATACTACAACATAAAGGCTTTAACTTCAACCTATTCTATTTTCTACAGATTACAAAAATAATGATAAGCTAAGCTTAGAGCCTAGTGGTGTATAAAATAACATATGATAAACTCAGGTGCATAATACATTCACATCCTTATTATAATACATGTATAATATCATAGCAACAATAAGACAATTATTGTAACACCCATGACTTGAGGCTCTGTGAATAGTGTCACAGGGTTTGGGAACTGTGCTTGGGTTGCTTAGTCACTTGCACATAAATCGAGGAAGTGGCACTAGTCATGAAACTTTGAGGGGCCTTACACTTATAAAAAAGTTATAATTTAAAAATTTAGCAGAAACAATAATTCATTTTAGGTAATAAGGAATGCATCTATGTAATAAAATTTTTTGAGCTGGGATTGACCTTGGTTGTGCCTGAACGGACTTAAAAATAGTGGACATTAAAGTTCAAAAATTCCACTGAGTCCACTAGTGAAAGAATTTTTGGATTTCGAGGTCATTTGCAAATTCTCATAATTTTTTAGGTTAGCACGTAAATTGAGTCAATTTAAAAACTATTTTATCTATGGAATTTGGCCATGAAAATTTATAAGCATGTAAAGGGGATTAAAATATGAATTTTAAAATGAACGGCATAATTTTTTGAGATCCAAGTGAATTATTGTGAATTTCCAAAGTTTGCCAAAAAAAACTTAGATGGTTTTGGGATTCTCAAGAGGTTTTGGGGTAACCCTTGTCATGTAAAGGGGGTCCCTATGCTATGCTAAGTGTCTAAGGAGATTTGCTAAGTGGCAAGACATACTTGCCATGTGGAATTCCATTTAAATGGAATATAAAAAAATTTATTTCTCCCTTACTGTTGTCAACGCTAGCTCCTCATTTAGTTGGCCAAAATTTCTTCAATTCTTCACCAAAAATGGTGATTTTAGTTTGTAACTTTAAGTTTCATGTAGGCACCACGGGGAAAAGGTATTAGGCAAAAAAGATTCCTTATTTTGGATATAAAATTCATCAAAGATCATTAGTTTAAATTGTCTAGAATTATGACCTTAAAGTGAGTTCATGGCTATTTCTTCTACATTTCTTAGGATTTCTAGTTACCAGTTGATGCTAGATCATGCCTAACACTTCTATGATTATGTGTGTGAGGTGTTTATGGCAATTAAATGGCAAATTGAGGTCCATAAAGAGGGAGGAAAGCTATTGTGGAAACTAGACAACCTTGGCTTCTTATGGATTCAAGGTGTTTTTCTCACTAGTGAGTGAACTTAAGGAATTTTTTTCATTCTATGTGCTAATTAAGATGTTGACCAATGGTTTAGGATGCCTGGAATATGGGGTTGATGAATAAATACTCAAATATAAAGGTTAAATAATGATAGTTTAGTTAATTAGGAAGCAATGGCTTAAAGAACTTAAACATTGGACTTAAATTGCTTGTTGATTTTGGGCTGTTTGAATGCTTGGATTGGGTATATGATGCCTAGAATATGAATTAAAGATTTCTTGGCATGTTAGAATGAGATTTTTGGTAGTTGTGATTAGAAAATATTATGAGATGTATTTCCCATGCTTGTACCCGAGAGCTACCCATGGCTGAATTTTGTATATGATGTTTGATAAACTACTTATAGTGTATGTAACCTATGAGAATTGCCTTGGAATTGAGTAAGTATGTGTGTGTTTATGTTCATGGCATATATATGTAGATGGATATTGATATATTATGGAAAGGAAATAGAATTATGTATAATTTTCCTTGGTACCTGAGAGGAATGTTGATGGCAATATGGCATGAAGTTTAGTTTGTTAAAGTGTTATGTATATGAATTATAATGATTAGACAATTGACTTATAATGATCTTGAATTAAAACATGCATATGGCATGATGATACTTTAAATAAACTTTGAGAATGTATCTTTAAATGAATAAAAAGGTTAAACTAAAACATATGGCAATGGCCTAGAATAATTGCTTAAAAAACTGACTCGAAATAAACCATGAAAAATAACCATAAACTTGT
>CANXYI011401280.1:0-10487 GCA_948208565.1 Hura crepitans | reverse complement strand
CTAAAATGGTCGTTTCAGCCTCAAAATAGTCATTTCACACCTTGGTCTGCGTGTATATAAGGCGAACCCTATGTCAGTCTTAAGGGTTGACTTTTCTCAGTAAGTGCACATATAAAAGCTAGAAAATACTTTCTAAATACTATTCTTATAATTTCAAAAGGTTTTTTTACAGCATCTTATTCTTCTTTTTCGATATATTTTTCTAAAGGCAATTATACACGGTGAGTCAACCAAACATTCTTCTTCTTCTTCTTTATTTTTTTTTCTTTTTACATTTATCTATCAGTCAGGTGTGGTACCCTTTTGTTATATTTTATTTGTTATCTATTTACCAGTTAAATGAGGTAACTTTATTTTATTTAGGTACGTATTTACCAATTAGATGTAGTATTTTTATTCTGTTTGTTTGTTATTAATATGTTATTCTATTTTATTTTTTTATTCATTTTTTTATTTGTCCCATTTTTGCATTTTGTTTATTTATTCCTTGGTTTTTTTATTTCTCATTTTCTTCATTATTTCTTTATTTCATGTCCTTTTTATTATTTATTTTTTCTGTCGATTTCGTCATTTGTTTTATCCTAACATTATATTATTGTTGTGATGTGAGTTACATAAGATCTATTAGAGTTTTATTTAATGTCTTTTTCTCTTGTCCGACATCTGGTGAAGTTGAACCCTTCGGTTATTTTTCTCCCTTTATTATTTTATTTATTTATTCTATCTAACCTTTATTTTTTTAATTTTCTCTTTTTATTTTATTTATTTTTATTCTATTTTTATTCGGTTAGATTGTATTTTAGATTATTTCAATGTAATTTTATTTTTATTCAGTTAGAATGTATTTTAGGTAATTTTCATGTAATTTTTATTTCATTTTTGGTTAGAATGTATTTTAAGTAATTATCATATAATTTAATTTTTATTCCAATTATTTTTTTATATATTTCGTGAATGTTGTAATAGGTAGAAAATAATTTTTATACATTAAAAAAAATAATCAAATCATTTTATGCCTAATTAACCGGTGTTTTTCTAATAAACGGGTTTTGATTTTTCTTTAATAAAAGGCATAAATAATAAAATCTATTTTCAGAAATTGGCATACGAGAACCAAAGTTTTCAAAATAATCAATTACTCGATTTCATATATTTTTTTAATTTCAATCATTTTATTTATTTTTGTAAATATATTCTCTTATGTGATTGTGTGATTTATTTTAATGCTAAAATTTGCTTGAGAAAAAGGATAAAATTATAAATTCAATCTAAAATTCT
This sequence comes from Hura crepitans, assembly GCA_948208565.1. Classification (NCBI taxonomy): domain Eukaryota; kingdom Viridiplantae; phylum Streptophyta; class Magnoliopsida; order Malpighiales; family Euphorbiaceae; genus Hura; species Hura crepitans. The sequence continues at coordinate 9,209 of CANXYI011401280.1, read as the reverse complement.
ATATTAACTTGAGATATAAATAAGAGTAGGGTTCTGAACCGCTCTAACTGTGACCCTACAAAGTATTTTCTAACTTTAATTGGGTGGCAACTCCTACTTTATGGTGCCTAACTCGCTTTTTCTAGGCTAATCGAATAAGGATATCCAAGGATTCCTCTAATTTCCTTCTTATCTTTTAGGACTCGAGGAGTGAGATTTAGGTCAAGTCTTTAGTTATTTCAGTTTGACCAGCCTCAGAAAGAAAGGGACGCAAATAGGTGTTATGATGAAATTACACAACTATTTAAGGAGGCATTACCAATAAGTAACACAATGGTTGATTATTTTTACACTACTAAAAAATTAGTGTGTAGCCTTGTTTACCATTTGAACTGATTGATTGTTGCAAGAAAGGGTGCATGATTTTTTGGTATAAGGATAAACGCCTCTTGTAAATTTTATGGAGAATATAAGTATAAAAGCATGACTAGTTCTCGAAAGCATAAATCAAAAGCTTATAAATCAATGTATTATTTTCCTCTAATTCTTAGTTGTGTTGATTTCATAAGTCTTAATCTACGGCTACCTTTATGAGATGGAATGATGAGCATATGAAGGAGGATGGGATAATGCATCATCTATCATATTCACTTCCTCAAAGACACTTTAATGAAACTCATCCCTCTTTTGTTGCTGAGTCTCGAAATGTTAGGCTTGGGTTATATATAGATGGCTTCCAACCATTTGGTCAATCGAGAAGGCAATATTCTAGTTGGCCTGTGATTGTCACTCTGTATAATTTGCCTTCATGGATATGCATGAAAGAGCTTTACATGTTTCTAACATGTATTATTCTAGGTCCAAGCAATCCTAAACAAAAAAAAAATTGATGTTTATTTGCAACCGTTGATAGATGAGTTAACTCAATTTTGGGATATCAATGTACAAACATATAATGTTTCTAAAAAGCAAAACTTTTAGATGGGAGCAACATTAATGTGGAATATTAGTAACTTTCCTTCTTATTCTATGTTGTCAGGATGGAATACATCAGGACACTTAGCTTGTCCATATTGAATGCAACACTCTATTATATTTAGTTTATACTATGGTTGTAAAGTTTCTTGGTTTGACAACTATAGGCACTTCCTTCTTCGTAATCATCCTTTTCGAAGGTATATAAAAAACTTTTTAAAAGACAAGGTCAAAAAAAGTTTCCACCACAAATAAGAATTAGTGAAGAAATTATAAAGCAAATTAATGAGTTAAAGCTTAAAAAAGTAACTAAATTAGATGATACAGAAGTTAAAGAAATGTCTGAATCTTATGGATGGAAAAAGCCAAGCATATTTTGTGACTTGCCTTATTAGAGCACAAATATGATTTGATGTAATCTTAATGTAATACACATAAAGAAAAATGTCTTTGATAATGTGTTTAACATAGTTTTGCATATGCAAGAAAAAACCAAAGACAATGTAAAGGCATGGTAAAACTTAAGGGATTTGTGTGACTGCTCAGATTTGGATATAAATCCTAGAACTAGAAAATATCCAAAAGCAAGTTACATATTAGATAAATAATCAAAGCTTATTTTGTATAAGTGGATGAAAGAATTAAAATTTCCCGATGGATATGTATTTAACTTGGGGCGATGCATAAATATGAACAAGCATAGGTTATTTGGCATGAAAAGCTATGATTGCCATGTCTTTATATAACGATTGATGCTCATTGCCTTTCTTGAGTTGCTTCCAACCAATGTATGGCAAGCTTTTACAGAGTTGAGCTTATTCATTAGAGATTTCACATAAAATGTTCTGAAAGTTAGTGACATGAAAAGATTAGAGTTCAAAATCCCTCTTATATTGTGTAAATTAGAATGCATGTTCCCTTTAGGATTCTTGAGCTCTATGGAACATTTGCCAATTCATCTACCTCATGAAGATAAGATTGTTAGACTTGTACGAAAACGGTGGATGTATTTAGATCATGTTCATTCTTTGATAATGTTTATTATCAATTAATATTTAGATAATGTTCATTTTTTGATAAAAAAAATTCATTCTTTAATTGATCTACTTGCATATAATAGGTATCTTTGGCATTTAAAGAAAATGATCGGGAATAAGCGTAGTATCGAAGGTTCAATTTGCAATGTGTACTTATTATTAGAGGTATCAAACTTTTGTCCATATTACTTTGAACCTCATATCATCACACGTAATTGTAATGTTCCACGTAATGATGATGTTAGTGGTGGAGGAAAAGATCTTGAGGGAAATTTGACCATATTTAGTTAGCTAAGTTGATTGGCTGAACAACAAAAAGAAAGATACTTATTAAGCAAAGAATATATGATTGCTAGTATTTATGTTTAGTTAAATGGCAAAGAAGATGGCCAATTTATGAGGTAACTTGCACAATTTACATATCATTTAGTGGCGAACTTAACATATCACACTTAGTTATTTTTTAACTTTTATTCTATTATATTTAAGCTTGTATGTTCATATCCTAAAAGAGTAAGTCCCATATCTAACATAAGAGCAAATAGATGAAAACCTTAAAAGATATTTCTCTACATGTTTCAAGGAACATGTAAGTTTCTAACCACAACTTATAGTTGTATATGTCTTTATATCATTTTTTTTTAACTTTAACTAACTTATTCTTGTATTTTTCAAAAAGGCCAAAATTAACCATATTGAAAATCCATTCACGCGTAGTCTTGCTAAAAGACCCCTAAGATTAGTGAAATGTTATCCAATGTACTTCATAAATAGGTATAAATTTCACATCAAATCTCGTGGAATGGAAAAATCAATAATGAAATAATGGGGTGTGTATAAGGGAGTTGAATATGATTCAAATGTTGGTGACTACTATAGATGAATTCAAGAGATTGTAGACTAGAATACCAAGGATTACCAATCAAGCAAACTGTATTATTCAAATGCAAATGGTTTGATTCAACTAAAAATGTTAGAATTGGGGAGCATAGATAATATAAATTGGTTGATGTTAATCAATAACATCGATTTAATAAGTATAAACCATTCATACTAACAATACAGGTAACTAAAGTATATTGTGTAACATGTCTTAACACAAAAGGCCATATTAATGATTTAATAGCTGTGTTAAAGGTCAAACCCAGGGATGTTGTTATTGAACCTAATAATGCATTAGAAAGAAACAATTAATCTAATAATGCATTCTATAAACACTAGGTCTTGGGGCTCTCGAGTTTAAATTGCCTAATGATGAAGAAAGGACAAAGATTCTAAAAAATAAGGACCTTAACTTGTTAGGATAATGCATTCTGTAAACACCAGGTCTTTTATTCTTATTAATTTACTTTTTTGTGTGTTTAAATGTTTTTATATATTTTAAAACATGTTTCAGGGAAAGGAAAAATTGTGAATTTGATCTAAAATTCCATATTAATTTGAGGTATAAATAAGAGTAGGGTTTTAAACCATTTTCTAGAATGGCTTGGGATTCCTTGAATATCCTTCTTGTCTATCAAGATTTGAGGAGTGAGAATTATGTTGAGTCTTTGGTCATTTCAAGTTGGCTGGCCTCAGAAAGGAGGGACGTGAACAATGGTGACTCCACAGGGGAAACTATGAGACCATGCTCTTAAAGTACCTCAAACTACTACAAATTTGTGTTTTGAATTCATAATATTATCTTTTTCTAAACCACATCACATGCTAGAGTTTTAGAATAAGTTAGGTGTCCTTTTTTACCCTTATTGGCATTTCGAAACACAAACCCATTTTTACCTAATTTCAGAGTGTGTTAGAATAACCACTAAATTTGAGCCACGTAACTTTAATGTATATCAAATAATGAACCAATCGGTTGTATGCTCATGACAAGATAAACCTGTTGTAGAGGGACCATGCTTAGATGACCATAATTGGCATGACATAATCATAAGCCCATGTAATAACCAATAGTAACTTCGTTTAAGGTTCACTTGTAATGTGCATTATGCTCTATATGGGCCTGTACCTATGAAATATGTTTAATTACCTCAAAATATTGTTGAACCCATTGGGCTTTTTTATAACTGGAATAGGCTAAACTATACATTTTGGTTTAATTAAACATATCCATCAAATACAAGCCAAATCTTGTGAATGCACTTTCAATATGAGTGTAATAAGGATTAGCTTTTTTGCTTTTCTTTATTCGAGCCTGTCGGGATCCTTGATATCCCATAAACAAACCCACTTAGGAAAGATGTTATAGACTTGTGTATGGGAGCAATAAGGTTAGAAGGTTCTTGCATGTGTTTGTGTCATTAACATATATATTTTTTGTTTTCATGTACACGTACATCACATAATAAACTCATATCATATTGTAAACATACATATTAGGCTTGATTAACTTCTCGTCCATATATAGCACATATCATTATGCTTAGAATCATGCACTATATTAGGAATGCCCTACATACATGCATCAACATATGTCACACATCATATAGACCATCATAAGTTCACCCATGCATAAATCAAGCATACTTGGCATTTTAGGCATAGATACGTCATACATTAACATACATCATATTAGCCCCTAGTGTTTTAAAAAAAACATACATGAATTTAGTATGACATCTACCATGCATTACACATCATCTGGTATATATGTACATTGTACAACACACTAAGCCAACATAATACTATATTATACAATTCACACCATGTATTATCCTACATTAGTATAAGCATAACATGCATAGATCATGCATCACACCACACTCATGTATCTACATCTAGTATACTATACACATGCATCAAATCATTTTGTTATTTGGGTACATCACGTGTTATATATCATAATAACTCTTTGCATTAAGCATACATACACATATGCATAATTAGAGTCATCATTATTAACTAGGCATATGTGACAAACATCATTAGGATTATTCTAGATATCTATTATGCATCATACTAGCCTTTCATACATATCATGTATAAATAAACAATAGTTTACATCTTGAGGAACTTTATGCATCTCCTTTATATCATGCTCATACATTTACATTTAGGAAACATTATAGAGATCAATCATCAACCACCAATTCAAAATTCTCATGCATCTATAAGTGGATGATACATATACATACACTTCATGTATATACATATATCAATAACATACACAACATCATTTTACTCTATGTAATAATATTATACATGTGCATAACATGTATCATGTAGTATTGATATACATTATGTCATGTATCATAAATACTATTCGTGCATACTATTCTTGAAAGCCTCTTCATTGATTATGCATACATAGCACACACCTAAGCACTTAGGCAAAAAGCATTCATGTATTCATGTATCATACTACTTGGACTATGTATCATGACACATACAATATAGAAAGACATGCATCATATTAACTACTTGTGTGCACATATTATAGATCATCCTTTACTTAGACTCCTTAAGGAAAAGAATTAGTGCTAATAGCCTCTAAAAGAGCCCATTCTCAAATAATGGCATTGAATGATAAGGACCTGCAAAGCATCAGAGCAATTGTCAAAAAGGCAGTGATAAAAGAAGAGATTACCAAAGCAAAAATTAATGCAGAGATAAGCATGAGGAATGACTGAACCAAGCTAGTATGATAGCCCAAATCAAATACCCCAACGTTTTGTAGCTACTCTTAAAAAGGGGGAACCTCTCTAATAGACTTTTAGTTTTCCTCTTCAATGACCAAACCTTCAATTGTATATTGATAGCTTAATCTATTATAGTATCCAATGGGGAATCCAAGACCTAGTAGATCAAGGACTTTAGTGCAATTCAAAAGATTTTAATAATTAGGACTGAAAAATTCTTTCATTTTTATTTCTTTGTCTTGGAACAAACATTATGATTAATAATACATTGCTTTAGTTTAATTGTCCATGAACATTTTCTTCATTATTACATGTATCGTATAGCATGATACTATACATTATGGCTAGCAGTTATATTTTATCCATATACATCACGACAAGCAGTTTAAGATTCTTTGAGAAGTGGAATAGAATTTTCAAGGTGCAACAATTTGATCCTATCTTGTAAGTTATGAAAAGTATCCCTAAAAGTGAGGAGAATAAAAGTAAAAAAAAGAAAAAAAATAGAAAGGGGCAACTAAATCCATTTAGGCATTTAAGAAAAACCATTGTATCCTATTCACTTACTTCTTCCTGAAAGGCTAAAAATCCAAAAAAAAATGTTGCCTAAATATCTTTATCTTTCATTCTTTAAAGCTTAAAGCTAAAAGTCTACAAGAACCATTTCAAATAATGAATGTTCTAAGCTTCTTTTATCGATTCTTTTTTCATTTAAAAATTCAAGTTTAATAAGCTTAAAAAAGTCCATCATTCAAGAAGTTCTAAGAGTTATCTTAAGCATTAGTGTTCAGTTTCTTCAACCATAGTTGCCCTCATCAATAAGTGTGATAAATCCCATTAGGTCGATCAATCAAAAGTATGAGCTTAAGAAAAAATTAGGGAAAATTGAGAGAAAATATTTAGCAAGAAAATCTATGAACTAGCCAATAATAGGGATATTATTAATGTATTACTTGGAAAGGTCAGGAGGGATGGCATTCTACATGTTATTGAAGCATTAAGATTCAAAAAGCTGGAAGCATATAGCTAGCACCTAAAAATGCCACCAATGGTTAAAGTTAACTCTAAAATATCTCTGTGACATGAACTTCAAGTTTTATCAAGACAAGATATGAACTTTAAACCATATCAAGCCATGACATTAACTTTAAATTATGACAAGAAAGACTTCAGAGAAAAGTTTTCTAAAATTTAGGCCACGATGTACTCTTTAAGAATTGCAAGATCAAACTTAGTCAATCCAAGACAATACACGAGGTCTAAACACAAGGCTATGGACAAGCTAAAAAAAAGAGCTCGTTATGTTGAAAACCCATATAGGGTAGCCTAGGCAAAAAGTAAAGCATACATCACTAGATCTAAAACCTTCAAAGAGCGGTCTAAGCAAAAATTAGGGGATAAGATAAAATACTTAATTGGAAAATCCAAAATGGACTAACTAATAACAAAGGTATCATTATGTGCAACATTCTGCATTCGCATGCTCTATGAAAGAAAAGCAAGTAAAGAATTATTACAATCCATGATAATCACTTCCTTTCAAGATATAAACTATTGGATGCTATCATCTCATGTCTTTGACCATACCCTAAATCTCTCAATTCATCCTCATTAAATATTCTTTTTCTTAAAGACCCTTTCATCACAAAAATTTGAACACTCTTTTAATCCCAAGTCTTTCTTACAAAGAGCCTAAGGGAAGGGTGATTGCCTCTATTTAATACATTAGATATGCATATTTGATATATTCATCTAGAGTGATGCATTCATCACTTGTCTAGATTTAATGTAGACATGCACATCCACTCATGCATTTAGGATCTTAAATTCCAAAGTCAATATATGCATCATACATACATTTTCAATGAACACACATAGTAGCATCGCATGTTAGAGGCATTCAATATTTATTGCACACATTGCACCCGACAACTCCTTGTAAGAGTATACATGAATATCCATACATGCACATAAAAATACATGCATATAAAAATACATACAAACATCCCTATGCACTAAACATGCATATCTATAAGTGTCAGCCCACTCATATATCTTTCATATATTTATCTAGGGAAAGTTTTATATAAATATGTATCATTAATACAAATGTGTACATATATGCATTCATTTAGAAATGACTATGTAGCATCATCATACACATTCCACTCCTGTCATAGTCACATAATTTCTCTAAGTATGCATGTGCACCAATATACTCATCCATTCATGTGCTAAATCTTCACATTCAACTCAAGCATACATATATATATGTATATATGCATATAAGCATCCAAGCATCAATGTTGCATAGATAAAATATGCAATCAAAAAATGTATAAGTATTTACATATGAACATGCATTGAACACATATATAGCATGTACTCTTTAATCTCAGAGCGACTTTCTTATTAAAATTATAAACAATGTACAAAGACTAAGGTACGTATCATAAAATTCACCATACTAAGTTGATACTAACCTGTAAAGTTTTCTACTGGATTTAACATCATAGCCTTCGATTAAGAGTGATCATCGCTTGAACATGCCAACACTTATATTATCACTTAAAAGGCAAGCACACAAATCGTCACTTGATTTTTTAAGCGAGGGCGTGCCTGTGGTGTCTTTGCATTTCTTTCTTCTTTTTTATATTTTGCTTTTGTCATACAAAGCAAGAATAAAAAAATCTCACATTTTTTATACCATTTTCTCTTACAGAAGGCAACATTTTCCACTAACTAATGCACTCAACAGACTATGTCATAACATAACTCAGCTGAGTGCAGGGGGCAAGCTATATGCTTTTTAAAGCTCAATTAAGAACAACTAAGTGCAGCGTTGTGCCTGCCATTCAAAATGAACTATGTCACTTGTCTAGCTATAAGGGGTAAGCTATATGCTTTTCAAAGCTCCAATCAGAATAACCAAGAATAGCATCATGCCTACCATTCTAAATGAACTTTGTCATCTGCTTCGCTATAGGGAATAAGAATATTAGCTCAAACTCATCCAATAAAATTCTCCATCAAGCGTAATGGTTTTGCCATGCTTGAACCTCTTAAAAAAACCATCGGGTGCAACAGCCTTACCCTGCCCAAACTTTCTAAAAAAATGTTTGATTCAATGAATAGCCCTATCTGACACTTATCAGATAGAATTGTTTCGCCTTTTTGATATTTTCACAATCTGACAAAAGTTGCACCTACCAAGTAGAGGTAGCTCTCAGAATAGATAAGTTTTGTCTGATATTTTTTCAAGACAATAGAAGTCACACTTACAGAGCAAAGGTAGCTCTCAAAATAAAACTGTCAGATGCAATGACTCGCTTTATCTAACACCCCCTAAATGTAACGACTCACCCAATCTGGCCAAACCTATTAAATAGAGGGGGTTCTTGCAATAAAATTGTCAAATGTGACGGCTAGCCTTGTCTGACACTTATTAGGAGAAAAAATTTTGCCATTTCTTATGTTTTTAAAAGTCAATAGAACTTACACATATCGAGTAGAGGTAGCTCTCAAACAAAGTTATTAGATATGATTTCACCGTATCTTATGTTTTTAAAAGCTAATA
>CANXYI011401237.1:0-10641 GCA_948208565.1 Hura crepitans | reverse complement strand
ATTTGAGAAATAGCTTAATAGAAGTATCAAAACACTTTGATCAGATTGAGGTGGGGATACTTAAGTGAAGAATTCCAAAGCTATCTAAGAGATTATGGGATATCATCTCTATGGACTCCTTTATATACATCACATCATAATAGTGTATCTAAAAGGAGAAATCGAACTCTGTTAGTCTAATCCATTATAAGCTTTGCAACTTTACCCAAGTCATTTTGGGCTTATGTATTGGAAACTACTATTTATATTCTAAACAGAGTTCTATTCAAGTTGGTTGATGTTACACCATATGAGATATGGTATAACAAGAAACCAATTCTTTCACACCTAAAAGTATGGGGTTGCCCTGCTTATGTGAAAGGAAATTTTTTAGAGAAGCTTGATAGGTGTTTATTTATGGGACATCCAAAGGAGTCTTATATATATTATTTCTATAATACTTTGGAATAAATGGTGTTTGTTTCAAAGCATGCTACCTTTTTAGGGAAAGAGTTTCTCTTAAAGGAAAATATTGGGAGTATACTTAAACTTGATGAAGTTTGATATCTACAAATACAAGTAAATCAACTAGTAGATCTTAAAACTATTACTCATGGTGATGAAGTAACAGAAAAACCTAATTATAACACAAGTTCCTATACATTTTACTATAATTCATACTATTCCTGAGAGATATAGATTTCTCATATATGAGAATAGTCACATAACTATACTAAAAGAATGTGAGCTACAAGCTATGAGAAGGTTTTAAAGAGTTTAAAATCAAGATTACGGCTAAAGGCCATGTAATCTAAAATGGATTCCATGTGTGATAATCAAGTGTAGACTTTGATTGATCTGCCTAAAAGGATAGAACCCATTGGGTGTAAGTGAATCTTTAAGAAGAAGACTGACATAGAAGGTAACATAGTTACCTATAAGCAAGGTTGGTTGCAAAAAGTTATCATCAAAGGGAAGGAATTGACTTTGATTAAACTTTTTCACTGATAGCTATGCTTAAATCCATTAGGATTTTACTTGTTGTTGCCACTCATTATGACTATGCCATATGGTAAATAGATGTGAAGACAACTTTCCTTTATGGAAATCTATTAGAGGAGGTGTACATAAGACAACCTGAGGGGTTCACATCCATTGATAATAGCATGGTGTACAAGATTTGAAGATCTATCTATGGATTGAAGCAAGCATTTAAGAGCTGGAATATCCATTTTGTTTAGTTTCTCACAAAATCTAGATCAACCATGTATTTATAGAAAGGTTCGTAGGAGTGCTGTCATTTTCCTAGTACTATATATTGATGACATATTGCTAATGGGAAATGATGTCTTGACTCTTTAATCAATCAAGATTTAGCTATTGAAGAAATTATTCATGTAAGACCTTGGTGAAGTAACTTATATATTAGGAAAAAGGATCTATAGAGATAGATCTAAGACGTTGATATGACTTTCACAATCTATATACACATATAAGATGCTAAAGAGGGTACGCATGGATATCTCTTAGAAATGATTTATTCCTATAGTACATGGGAAAATTCTTTCTAAGTCTATATATCCTTAAACATAAGAGGAGAGCGAATGTATATATAAGGTTCTACATGCATCATTTATAGGATCCATTATATATGCTATGTTATGTACTCGACCTAATGTAGCATTTGCTCTGAGTGTTATGAGCATATTCTAATCCAATTATAGAGAGGAATATTAGGTGGCTATCAAAAACATCCTTAAGTACTTGAAAAGGATTAAGGATGTATTCTTGGTATATGGAAAAGAGGATTTGCAAATAAGAGGGTACACTAATTATAGCTTTTAGTTTAATAAAAATGATTCCAAATCTTGAGCAGTGCAGTTAGTTGGAAGAGTTCTAAACAAGATGCAATTATAGACTTAACTGCCGAAGTAGAGTACATTGTAGCTTTCCATGCAAGTAAGGAAGAAGTATGTATTAAATAGTTCGTTATTGAACTAGGAGTGGTCCCTTCTATTATTGACCTAGTACCCCTCTATTATGATAGCAATGGAGCCATTGCATAGGCAAAAGATCTATGGTCTCATTAGCAATCTAGATATGTCCTTAGGTGCTACCATATAATCTAAGTTACTATTGGTAGGCAAGATGTAAAGATTGAGAGTGTCCCTACCAATTAGAATATTATTAACCCTTACTAAGGCACTATCACAAAACAAGTTCGATCTCTATGTAAATAAAATAGGTTTAAATACATTGGTGATTGGCTCTAGTACATGTGGGAGATTGTTAGTTGTATGCCCTAGAGTACATGTCTAATAGATATATTTCATGTAAATTAAACATTCATTTATCATATAATGGTATTCTTTATTTGTGCTCATGATAATTCATTTGCTTGGTATATATATATATATATATCTTAAACTTTGTAATAAAGTCCTTGGTATTATTTCACAGTGAAAGGAAATCATGAAGAGTCCATAATGTGAGATTCGTATTGCATGTAAATGTGAAATACCAAATTTATCCCTAGTCATAGTATTAATAAGGTAGGATATTATTAATATGGATAGACTAGCACACGTTATACTTTTTGACTTAGTCAAAATGTAGTTTTCACAAGCTGTGAGCATAGTGATGCTTAGACTGGACATGTGGATGCTCATTTGATAAAAAAAGTACATTAAAGACCTAACATGAGATTTTCACATGAATACATAATCTATGTCAGTGAAATCATCTCATCATATCAGTAGGTGCAAGTATCTTCTAACTTGAGATCACTAAATTTATCTTAAGTATCAAAGGCTATGCTTTGACTCTGGTGCTTTTAATTCACCCTAATGTATACATAGCTAGGAGATTAGGTATAAGTTGAGATACTCAAAAGTAGTTGAGAAAATATTAGAGGATTCACCACCTCGGATTATAATGGGGAGTTTGTCTCATAGTTCTAATATATCTTTATTTAGGAAATCTTTGGGCAAAGTGAAATGCAACTATGAATAGGATTCATAAGGGCATTTTGAGAATAAAGATGTAAATATTAGAATTAACATGTTTAAGGCTTAATTTGACATACTTAATCAAGCATTGAGTTGAAATAAGTCCATGCTCAAACCTAAATGTGATAAAGTATAGTTAAAAGAGTAATTGCACCGTAACTAAATATAGAAGGGTTAAGTCAAACCATTTGACTTTTTAACATGTGGGTAGTCTTTATGTGTGGCAAGGCACCTCTCAAGACTTATACACAAATGAATTATTAATTGGGAATTAAGTATGGATTCAATGTGATTGAGCCAAAAGAGTTCTAGTTGGACTAGAACTCTAATTCACTATATACTAGCAAAGTGCCTTAGAAACCCATAAGATAACATATTAAATGAAGGGAAAGGAAATTAAAAATGTTTCAATGGTTTAAAGATATATGATATCATTAAAAGATGAAAAGAAGAGAAAAAAGAAACAATTGGGATTAAAACCCAATTTGCTTTTACATACTTAGAAATTAGGGTTTTTAAGAGTTAAGCCCTAAAAGCCCAATTATGGGTGCTTATAGGGTCATATTTAAATAGAATTTTTAAAATTTAAAAGGCTTATTAATATGAACATTAGATGATTAAAATAGAGGCCAAGTAGAGCCTCAAGCATTTAGGCCAAGATAGGCTAATTGTGCAATATGCATAGCCCAATTTAGTACCTATACGCATAGTCTGTCTAGAGGCCCATTTGTAAGCCTCTCTTTAGATGGGCTAGGTTAGATTTTCAAGTGTTGAAAAGCTAACCTAGAGGGGCTTTTTGAAGTATAAAAGGATCACTTTGATTAGCCAAATATAGAGCCACCATAGAAGCATTCTGCATATAGGCACGCTCCTTAAGTACACAAAAATCATTCTTTTCTCTTTATCCCCTCGAATTCCTTACTAGTACTTAGGAATTCATGTAGCCTTCTCCTCAATCTTCTTACATGGATACCATAGGGGTGTTCCTATTAAGGATCATTGTGGTTTGTGAAAACTTGATGAGGTAGGCAGAAGATAAGGAATCTACAATAAACAAATAATGGTAAAATTCATATGTTGCTAATCTTTGTTATATATCCATTTTAAAACCTTTGAATCTTTTATCATTGTTTGGTTTTTATGAAAATTTTAAAATTTTTGCGGTACATGTCTTGTGAAATCCAACATAGCCTTTTGAGGCATATTGGTAATACATAAGTGATTCAAAATTCTACTTTAGTTCAAACTCTATTATTTAATCTTTATTAAATCATTATTAATTCTCTATTATTAAAATAAGCCATATATAAATTAAGAGAGGCATTTGGCCATGCATTATGACTACCTAAGTGTTGAAAAGTTAGTGGTTTGACTTTACTTTTACATCTACATTTATCATGCAATAAACTATTTTTGTTATTCTTTAACTCATTCAAGTTTGACTACAAACATGTCTCAACTCAATTCTTTAAGAAACAAGTCCAATTAAGCCCTAAATATGAAAATTCCAATAACTTATATCTTTATTTCAAAAATTCCCTTATGAATTACATTCATATATGCATTTTACATTGGCAAAAGATTTGTCAAACAACTTACCTAACTCGCCCATCTGATCTGAATGAGAGATGGCACACAATCAATTTCTAAACATACCTCACTAAAAACAAATATAAATAAAAACCTTTTTAACATATACTTAATATAACAACATAAAGGTTAAACTATCCGAGTAATCATTAGGTAAAAAATTTGATAGCATAATGGCTGTACTGGTAATACTATTCACACTATGAATAGTACCTTACATAGGATAATACTTCTATAGGCTTTAACATTATATCACAATCCACTATGATCTTTCTGATAATTTATGACATACACAACATCTATCCTAACTTAAAGTATATACATATTAGGCATCATCCACAACATACATACCTATATACATATATACATTCATGCAACTGCTTTAAAGAGTTACAAAACACTTTAATATAAATCTAGGTCCATATCCCTTGTGTTAGATGTATGCCCTAGAGCTTATGTAATAGGGTTATATTCATGTGTTTAAACCTTGTGAATTAATGTAAAAGGTATTTCTCTTTATATCATGGTACTTTATATATTACTTGTAATTGTTTGAGATTTCTTAAACCATGTTATAAAGTCTTTGGTATAAAATCACATTGTTGAGGACACCATGAAGTGTTCATGATGTGAGATTTTTATTGCATGCAAATGTGATATACCTAAATATCCCTGATCATAGTATTAATAAGATCAGATAATATTAATGCAGATAGATCAGTATATGTTATATTTCTTGATTTGATCAAGCAGCAGTTCTCACAAGTTATAAGCATAAAGATGCTTGGAGTTAACTTATGGATGCTTACTTGGGAAGTAATCACATTAAAGAGCTACCATGAGATCTTCACATGGATACTTAATTTATGTCATTGAAAGTATCTCACCATATCAATAGTACAAGTATCCTTAGACTTGAGATCACTAACTATCCTAAATATGGAATGACATACTTTGACTCTACAACTTTTACTTTGAACAAGAAGTATACATAGCAAGATGCTTAGGTATGGCATGACATATTTGAAGATAGGGTAGTAATCAATAAAGGATTCACCAAACTAGATTATAGTGAGGAGTTTATCTCACAGTTCTGACAAGTAATCTTTATTCACGAATCTTTGCCTAGAGTAAGATGCCATCTGTGAATGGGATTCACAAAGGGTATTTTTTGGAATAAAGATGAGATTATCATAATAATATGTCTAGGGCTTAATTATACATACTTAATTAAACTTTGAGTAGACACAAGTTCATACTCTAAACTAAGTGGATAATAGATGGTGAAAGGAGTTTATTGCACTGTAACTATATACAGAAGGGTTAAGTCAAACCACATGACTTTTCAGTACTTAGGTAGTCATGATGTATAGCTAGATACCTCTTTTGACTTTTATATAAGTGATATATTAATTAGTTAATTTATATTAATTCAATAAGATTGATTCCATAGAGTCCTAATTAGACTAGGACTCTATTTCATTATGTATTGCTAAGCTGCTCTAGAAACCCATAAGGTCACACATATAAAAAGAGTTTGAGGAATATTTAATGAGATTAAATGCTATAATGGTGTGTGGTATTATTGGAAGATGAATTAAGAAGAAGAAATAGGTGCCTGGGCCCATTTGCAAATGTGAAGTCTAAAAAATTAGGGTTTTTAGAAAACCAGGTTTTTTGGACTTGGGCCTTGTTGAGTTCAAATTTTAATCATTCTTGAATCTAATTTTTATAGGCTTTTAAAATGTTTAAAATGCCTTAAATCAAAGTTATTATTAATCCAAAATGGGGCCTAGCAGTTCCACATAGGATTAATGAAAGTGGAGCCAAAATAGATTATACATAAGCCTATTAAAAGGCTTATGCCCATAAGACTAAATAGGGTCTAATGTGTGATTCCAATTTGGTCGAACTTAAAGCTGACTTTATGCAATGCTCGTAAGTTTAAGCTCTATGAACAATATCTCTATGGCCCGAATGGTGTCCCTTGCAGGTTAGGGCACCTTTATGAGGCTAGAAAGGGGAGTATTGTTCATAAAACTTTGATAGGCCTGAAAATGGGTAAAATGAAAGAATTTAAAATTTTAGTATAATCAATAAATCATTTATGGTAAAGAAATAGTGAATAGGGAGATAAAATGAGGTTGTGCTAGGATAGCACCGGGATATGCTCAAATGGACCTTAAAATATCATACCTTGAACCTCAAAAATTGTAACTAACATGATGGGAAAGGAATTTTAACTTTCTAAGGTCGTTTGATACTTTTTTTGAATATTTTATTCTAGCAGGTGAATAATGCCAAAAAGTCAATAGTGAAATTTTGACTTAAAATTTTAAGTGGACCTTAGTGACACTAATTGAGGATTTTTAAAATAAAAATGAGTATTTTTGGAAATCCAGAGAAATTTCAATGAATTTCTAAAAGTTTGAAAAGAAATCGAGAGAAAATAGATCATTAGATTGCCACGTGTCACGATCTGAGCCATCCACCTACCCCTATATATGGGCCCACTTGTGTGAACTAACCTCTCCTCCCCTAAAAATCCCCCTTAGCCGATGCCATTTTCAAGGAAACCTCTTACTATTTTTGCATTCTCTCTCCTCCTATATACCACCAAAAATCACAATAAACATATGGATTAGATCCTCCATAACCTCTAGATTCTAATCTAAGTGATAGAACTAAGAAATTTTACTTGTAACGGGAGATTTGAAACCTTGGTGAATAGTGTATATTTTTAGAGTAAGTCATTTTATTTCATTTTTTATTTTATTTTAGGTACTTTAGAGTATTTTAAGAAGAACCATGATTTTAGATTTTCAATTGGAGCTATGTAAAATTTTTGAGGATTTTTCTAAGCTAAATTTGTGTATGTTTAGGCCAAAAGGAAACCATTGAAGGAGAGCAAGTTTTTAGGCCTCAAAGTGGTGGAGAAAAGGGTGTTTTAACACCTTAGGTATATGGAATAGAGTCAATTTATGTATGTCATATGTCTTGTCATGGAAAAATGCATGTTCATGTGTATGGAAATGCTAGATTGTGTTGTTAAGCATGGCTTTGAGGTAGATTAATGATATGATTAAGTTAATGATGTCAAAATAATATGATATGCATGATAATTGGGAAAATAAATTAGGTTCATACGTGTAGGCACGGTATGGCCGAATAATGTACATAAGGTGGCATGGTATGTGTAGTTATGTATATAGTAAGTTAGGCATGGTAATGGCATGCAAATGATGTATGTGAATAATGCTTAGAAGATGAATAACAATGTTAAGAAGTATGGTATGTAATCTTGGTAAAAATAGCCTAAATGAGTATGTGAATTGTACTTAAAGATGCCTTGTATCATGGTGACTATATGTGAGCATTTGTGTTGGTAACATGAGAAGAAATGAAACATTATTGAGTATGAGAGGTGATGATTGATAAGACATAAGAGTATGGTGCTATGAGTTGAGATATGACTTATCTATTTTTGAGAATTGACCAAATGAATAGTAACATACCCGTAAAATGACCAAATGAATAGTGATTTTGCCATGATAGGTTTAAATGTTAACTCATGTGAAATGTTGTGTGCAATGTAATTCATTGGCATGAATGACATGAAACATGGTAGAAATAATGGTAAATGTCCTAATTAAGTAATGAATAGTGATTTGGTCCATTAGTTAGACACCTACTGGATGGGTTGATTGGTCAACTAGGGAATTAGCAGCTACTAGGTAGTTTGGTCCTCCTAGGATTACTATTATCTGTTGGATGTGGTAGGTGTAGTCACCGAGGTTTTGAGATGAACCCTACACACTCAAGTATTAGAAAGTCCACTTGGGCTGATCCCTACTACCCATTGATCATCTGTGGATATTGGTAGGACCACAGGGCTGATCCCTACTATCTAACTTATAGATATTAGGAGGTCTACGAGCTAATCCCTACTATATGCCATTTCAGTATTAGGAGGTCTATAGACTGATCCTTGCATCAGGCAAGGTAGGTGCAGCTATCGAGGTAAAAAATGTAAGCCACTGCACAAGATAGATCCTGCTATCTGATGTCTTAAAGTGTTGTCTATCTTTTATGGGCTTAAACTATATTAAACCTAATCATGAACTTAAATATTAAATTTGAATTTGATAGTAGAAATTGAAATAATCGAACAGGATAACTGGCATCTAATCTAATATCATGCATGATTCAAATGTGTGTTTGCATGTATGACATACTTTATTGTATCTATTCCACCATTGAGTTCATACTCAGTGTGTTGGTGTTTCGATGCACCGGTTGTAGACAAAATAGCTATCTAACTTTAGTAGGAGCCAGTGTAGCTGACCCAAAGTCTATTTGGTACTCTTTTTTATACTCTTTTGGTTTTTAGTAGTCAGTCACTCATGTCTAGTAGGTCTAAAGTCACTAGTACATGTATAATTTAAAGCTGAGATCTATAAATTAAATGGTTGTAGGATCTGACCTTTAATGGATATATGTATATGCTTGCCTATTGGATGTCTGTGGGTCTAAAACCCTATGTTTTGCTGTGTGATGGATATTGATGATGTTTTGGGGGACCAAAAGGGTCCAGGAGTTGAGGTTTGAGTTGAAATTGTTTTAGAAGTGTTTTTCTTGCAGGAAAATTTTTGGTGTTTCACCCAAATAGCTGTTATGCTACCTAATTTTTTATAAATGGATAACAGATATAATTTAGTCTTTTATTAGACTAAAATAGGCTGAAATAAATGGTTTTATAGGATTAAACACTATATAATCAAGATAGGTCAAAGTTGGTCAATGTCATATAAGTGTTAAATGAATGAGCCTCGGGAAAATCCAAGGATGGGTGACCTATGGGAAGTAGCGCTCTTTGTCTGTTTTCTTTAGGAATGGGTAGGGGGTGTTACATTTAGTGGTATTAGAGTAGGTTTAGGCATTCTTAGGCATACTATACACGAGTGCATGAGTCTAGGGTTCTATTTTTGGTTTAAAGCTACAATGCATGAAGCTAATAAGTGTTTTCTATATAGTTATATATTATGAGTGAATGGACCCTGCCAAATTAAAGGGAAATGGTGGCCAGTCATGCTCCCAGCACCATTCATGGATCAAAAGGGAGTGCAGCCACTCTAAAGCCTAGTGATGCTGCATGACCACCACCACCTCAACCATAACCTCAGGCTCAGGCCTCTTCAGCCTTGTTACAGTAGATAGTAGAGTTGCTGAGACACACTGTTGCACCACCACCACTACCACCAGCTCCAGTTCCTGCACCACCTCCACCAGCTCCTCTAACATTGCAGAAGGCTTACCTAAAGAGGGTAAAGAAGATAGGAGCAGTAGACTTTCTAAGTGCAAGGGAGGATGATGTAGTGATGGCAAAATATTAGCTGGAGTAAACTATAAGGATTCTAGAATAGCTAGAGTGCACAGAGGAGAAGTGTCTGAAGTGCTCCACCTCTCTACTACAGGAAAAAGCCTTCCACTGGTGGGATACCTTGAAGAAGAGAAAGGCAACAACGGATATTACATTGGAGTTCTTCTTGAAGGAATTTTAGAAGAGATACATTCTTAAGTCTTATAAGGACAATATGAGGTAAGAGTTCTTTGATTTGAGATAAGGACAGAGGTCTGTATCGGAGTATGAGAAGGACTTCACTCGGTTGAGCAAGTATGCAGCAAAGTTGATTCCTATTGATAAGGATAAGTGCAAGAGGTTCGAGAAAGGCCTTAATGTCGAGCTGAGAATGCAGATTACTACCCCTAAGATCAGAGACTTTTTTGAGTTGGTAGCTACAACATAGGACATGGAGGAGATGGTACAGGAGAAGAGGGAGCTATTTTAAAGAAAGAGACCCTTCATTGCAAGTTAGACTAGTTCAGCCCTAAGAAAGGGTAAGAGATAGAGGGACTTCCAGCCCAGTCAATAGTCCTAGAGACAATTGGGATAATAGTCCTAGAGGTAGGCTTTATCTCAAAGGTTTAGTTAGGCTTTTCCTCTTAGGCCTCAACCATCTCCATCACAGTAAGCCTCAAGTGCTCCAGCATCCATAGTTAGAAG
>CANXYI011401234.1:0-10379 GCA_948208565.1 Hura crepitans | reverse complement strand
CATTGAATTTTCAGTCAGAAATTATCATCAATTATTTTAAATTTACATTTTAATCTATTTTAAGTCTATTTCATAGGCCTAAATAGTTAGACGACACTTATAGACACTAGACTAAGAGGGAACTAAAAAATGTGCGGTGGGCCACATTGTGGACCCTGACCATTGCATTGGCTTGATATAGCCATAAGGATCAGTTCATAGGAACCTCCCAAGGGCCAAAAATACTGAGTAACTATGCATAGAGATTAGTCTGTAGACCTCCTAAGGGCACTAATCACATCAAATAATTCCTCTGGGTCTTCCCAGTAGACTAGTGTAGTGGCCTCTCATGGGACCTATACTGTTGTATCAGCATAGTCTGACGTACAATCATAAATGTTAGCAATAAAGAGTGTCTACCCTATAGACTAGTGCAGTGCCTTAATTATGAACCTTGGCCGCTACACCGGCCCAGTCTGATAAATAGATAGTCTAGTAACTGCTAATCCCTAAGTTAATCGATTAATCCATCTAGTGGGTGTCTAACTAATACGCCATGTGACTTCATTTTATGTTCATTTCTTTACTAATCATCTTTTTATAATATTACAAATTAGAAAATAGAGAGTTAAAATTTTTATTAGACAGTCAATTTTTGACTAGACAGTTACAGGTCATTTTTTTACCCTACCGGGTAATTACAAGGCAATTTTTCTATAACATTTTAACTCATTTTTTAAGGCATAATTAAAAGCATATTAAATCAATTCTAGCTATTATTTTGGGTCAATTATTTACATGTTAGGGAGTTACTTTAATTATAGTCCCAAAATCATTTTTAACAGGACAATCATAGGTCATTTTACTTATTTTGCGATGGCCATTTTAGGTTCATTTTAAGCCCTTTTTTAGAGCCAATTGCACAAACAATCAAGCATTTCTATAGGTGTAAAGCCAATCTCAAATAATTATATCAAATTGCCATACAAATGGCTTCTATGCTAACTTACATGAATATCACAAGTCACTTTAAGGTACCAATTTCATGCCTAAAACTAATCCATTTTCAAATCCTTTTTTCATGCCATTTTAAGCCAATTTGAAGTTTATTTTTTAACCTTTTTTTGCCCTTTAAAAGTGTCCCATATGTTATTCATTTCATGTCATACTAAACATGCACATTCACCTAGATCATGGCACATACATAATGTCACATTCATGCCACAAATGTCATGCCATTACACACACAAGTACTAGCTAGGCTATACCTCTTTTCCATGACCTTTTACCCTATAAAGCTCTTAGCCAAAAGCCTTAATTTGCCTTATACATGCTTTCAATCATATTCAATCATGAATATACATAGTTACACATCACACAAGCATGCATACACACACATTAGGCCTTTGCCATGCAAACTAAGCCAACATAAACTATGATCATGCCTCGACCATATTATACACACGCACACACACATAAGCTTTATTCACCCATTCCTTCACCTACACCTATCATGCCATTCTTAGTAAGCCATATTTCATTTAACATACCAAACACATATGCCATACACTTAGCATACCCACTAAGGAACCTCTTAGCCAAAAGAAAGCACGCACCAAAACTCATAATTTTCACCACATACACCTATAGTTCAAGTATCATTCATATCAAATGTCTTAAAGGTCATGCAAAAACTACCTTAGCAAGCCCTTAACACCTTACACACTACACGCATACCTCTTAGCCAAATAGGGAATTCGCCCTTCCAAACATATTGTCCACCCAATTATCATCCTAAGCACTCATTTTATATATAATTAGCCTAATTACATGCCTAGTCTATTAACTCACACACATTAGTAACATTTTCTACTATTTCCATATAAGGATTCTAAGCTTAAGTCATAGCAATTTCATCACACATGCTTTAATTGCTTTAAACTCACTTACCTCACTATCAAAGAAGTTGAATGCTTCACTTCAAGCTTGGAAAAAGTCACTAAGTCCTCACTTCTTCCTTAGCCTACATTCACACCATCTTCCCTTCAAAAATTCACCAAAAATCACACAATCCTCCAAATCAAAATTCAAATCTCGTAGGTGTTCTTAGAATTATCAAATCCCCTAGTAAATAAATTAAAAAGGGCAGAAATACTTACACATCAAAAGTTGCTCTTTTAATCCTCTTTAATATACACCTTAGCTTTCTTAAATTTTCTTACAATTTAGGGACTTTTATGGCTTTCAACACCTTTATAATTCAATTTCTAACACAATTAAGGGATTTAAGGTGGCAATAGACAAGGGAAAAGCTAGCTTGAAGTAATGAAAATGGTAGACACAAGCTAAAAATGGCATCAAGAGGGAGTAAGGGGAAAAAAGAAGGAGAAGGGGTAAAGGTGAGTAGATGTGGCCAAGTGGCCACCTAGGTGTCACCTTGGGTCCTATATAGTGGCTGAGGTGGCATGGGTGGGGCCCATGTGCCACCCGAATAACTTAAAATAGCTTGATTTTGATAGAAACTTTGAGAATTTTGAAAAATCACTCGGACCTCCAAAAATCATCATGTTTGTTTTAAAAATCATCAATTAGCCACATTTAAAGGCTCACAAAAATTCACGGCCAAATTTCATTGACAAGATAGCTAACTAATTGCCTCTATTTACATGCAAAACCCCAAAATTAAGAAAATTTGCAAACAACCTTAGAATTCAAAAATTCTTTCACCAATGGACTTAAAGGAATTTTAAACTTTAGGTTATGGCATTTTGAGGTTTGTCTAGTCATATCTCAGGTTATTATTGTTTCGACTTCATTTGAGCCTACGGTGCACTAGATTGGAGCATAAAATAATTTATCAATTTTGCTAAATTTTTAAATTAAGTCAATTTCATCATTTTTTGGCCCCTTAAAAGTTTCCTGACCGGTACCCCTACCTCGAGCCTCGTGAAAGTGACTTGGAACTCTAGGAACACTTTTTGGGCTTAGTGGTACTATTTATAGAGCCTCAACTGACGGGTGTTACAAATGTCAATAGACTAATTGGAATATTTTGAGTATCAAGTTGTATCATTCCATGATCTTTGTGAGTAAAAATTGAATATATTATGGTTCAGCTAAAACTAGGTCACTATTCATGTGACACTAGTGTAAAATCTTAACTATCATTTTTATCCATCTAAAGGACTTTATTTTCACTCCAAATTTTACCAAATATTATATTTTGATTAATAATTCCATTCAATAAGATTAGTGTGACCCAGTTCTTAGGAAACACTATTTACATCTTGAGAAGTACTATTCATAACACCAGGATTTTTAAGTGTTACATTTCTTCCCCTTTTAAAAAATTTGATCCTAAAAAATACCTAGTTCAAACAATTGAGGGTACTACTCCTTCATCTAAGCTTCACTCTCCTATGTAGCTTTTTCCATTCTATGTTATCTCTAGAGCACTTTTACAAGAGGCACTATCTTGTTCCACAGCTCTTTCACTTTTCTAGCTATGGTTTTAATAGCTCTTCTTGTAACACCCTAAGCATTATAACATTTTGTTGAGCTAAGTACAATCACATAATTAGGAATTTAAGTGCCATATTATTATATTAATTACATGCCATCCATGATTTAATTATAATTATGCATTTTAGTAGAATAATTGTTTAAAATGAGAAAAAATAAATTTACTTTAGAGGGAATTTTAATTGGGGTAGAGATTTAAAAAAACATGTTAAATTAATTAGTGAGGCTATAAATTTGCTAGAAGCTTGAGGGTAATAAGATTGTAACAAGAAGAAAAAAAGGAGAAAGAGTGAAAAAAAAAGATAAAAGGAAGTAAGAGTTTTTGTAGCAAAGATTCGATTTAAGGGACATGGGTATTGTGGTTTTAATTATTTTGAAATTATAGTATAAATCAAATGAAGAGAAAATTTATTAATAGCTTGGAATAAGAAGCAATTCATAGGAAAAGTTTCTTCAATTATGCTATGCCAACTTAATAATTCCAAAGGAAGAGACAGACGATGATAATGGCTACTAGATTTGTTAGGTGTGATTAAAAAGAGGATGTTTAATGTGGTGTGAATGACTTAGGGTTTACAAAAAAAACCAATTAGTAATAAGGGTTCAGGGTATGAGAATAGTGTTAGGAGGAAAGGTAGAAAAATAGAAAGTGAGGAGGGAGTAAAGTGAGATAACATGCAATTATTGATGGTCAGTCAATTAAATTGAACAAAATTTAGTAGCAACTAAAAGGAAAAATTGTGAGGGAGAAATTAAGAAAAAATGGAAGCAAAAGGAAGATCAATTGCTATTAGGAATAATAGACAATGAACTGGAGCTCTTTACCTTAGAAAATGAAATTTGTGCAATTGACTACAATTAGAATAGGAATTGAGGCATCAACAAAAAGGAGATATGTAGGGAAATCACCCTAACATAGGACTGGGTTTCTCTCTAATGGCTATGAAAAGGCATTTTAGAAAAGGAGAGATGAATAGAGGAATCAAGTTGGTTTAGAAATAGCAGATTTGTAGACACAAAAGTTCATTTACTTATAGAAATTTTAAGAGTTTAACAAATAGAGATAGAGGTAGTAGTAAGGGGTGACAACTAATGCAGGCCGTGTAAGTGCAGTAAAGCGTTGCTACCATTAGAGTTGTTAACTACTTAGCACTAAGTGTAGCTGAATTTCTATATCATTGTATGGGTAACAGTAGACAATGATGCTAATAAGTAGCAATAGTGAAAACTGAGTGAGGATAGCTGCTATAGCACCACAAGTAGTAGAAATAATGTCTTTTTTGTAATAGAAGAAATCAAGCACAAAGCAAGAATGCAAGATAAAGAGAAATGCAAAAAGATGAATGAAAGAAACAAGTCAAGTAGAGATAATTACCCCTTTCCCAATTCGTAGTAAGTTAAATTTTTTTTATAATTTAGATGCAAATTACCTAAACTATGGATGCATTCCTAGCTATAAACTAGACTTAGTTCAAGTGTGAATTAGAGCAAATATCTAGTTATACTTCTATAGGTACAATAATTGACATCATAGTTATGTATGTCTGGCTGAACAAGTAAATCTCAGAGTGTTGCTTAGTACAAAAAGTGGAGCTTCTACACTCTACATGAATTTTATTTGAAAAAAGCTAAGGAGGTGGATTGATTAAATGCAAGCTCTTTTGAACTAGTGTGAATGATGCTATTGTGAAGTTAGTTCTTATTCTTTTAAGGCTATCTTCCTATTCTCTATTGAAAGGTAAGTATCTCGAGGTCACTTATCTTGGGATTTTGTTCTTAGTAAAATGAGAATGCTATTCCATATAAGTATTTCCCCTGTATGATAATTTAATTAAGATTTACATAAGTAAGGCATAAATACAATCATACTACTACAATGACACATAGTGTATGAGATAGTATAAGTAGAAACCAAATTGCATGAGTTGTTCGGCAATGAAATGTACTATATGAAGTACAGTATTTTAAAGGGAAACATAGCAACTAGGAGTAGGATCAAATATGGTTGATAGTTAGTTTTAGGGTACATATAAATACATTAGTTTATTTTTACTTTGTACAATCCTAAATGTTACCAAAAGTATTTAAAGAAAACCTTACATGTGTAAATAGTATGTCTACTCGTATAACTAAGGTAATCAATTGTAAAACATAGCATCCAAAGAGTATGTTTAGCAACATTAGCTAAGTATACATAAACTATAGGTGCACAAATAGATTTGAAATGAATAGAATAATTATTCAACTGAGTAGCTAGAGTAGGACTTATAAACAAATGATTAGTTATATACTTACATATTATAAGTATATTGTTAATTTCTAGGAACTAGTTTTGAGCATAAATGTTTTAAATAATGGAAGAGGATAACAATAGGTATGTAAGCTTCTAAAAGCAATATTAATTGATTTAGTTAACCTATTTATATATGATCTCAATCTTATGTTAAAGATAATCTCCCCTGTTCAATGAAGGTATTACCTTTTATCTTCAAGTTCCCCCAAAATTAAATCAACCTCATAAGTTATCTAATTACATTTGCCCTAGTAAACTTATCTTCAATAGCAATTATGTTCTATAGATTCATTCAATGCATATCCTATGTAATATATTGATCATGTGTACACACTTCAATATATAGGCATGGGTGGCATATTGGTAATTGTTGTTCATAATACATGAATTATACCAGTTATACATTAGCTTGTGAGTTGTTATTCATTTATACCTAACACTTTGAATGCCTCAGCTACACCAGATGTATATGTGAAAATCTAGTATAGGCTTGTAATAAATAAATAGAGTTGTTTCAGAAAAAAAAAAGTATAAGATAACACAGTGCAACAAAAATAGAAAGACAAAAAAAGTAAATAATGTGGATCTAGTGGATCACACCCATATTGAATGTTAATATAGACATGTTAGAAAAGGCATAATAGTAATAACCAACCCAATAGATCATAGAGGGAAGAGGATTCCCTCTCCGCCTAATGTATATAGCAGTCGATAAATATGGCTCATTGAATACGGTCTACACTGCAGTCTGAATGAATTAACTATTGTATTAAAGATTCAACCCTGCAAGTAACAAAAGAAGTCAACCATGAATATATATACTTAAAAGTAAGAGAGTCTCAAGGTGTTTAATACAAAGGGAGAGAAACTTGAAGCCGATAGCACTTATCTTTCAATAGTTCCCTTATAGCTTCCTTCTCTTGATTCTTTGGTCTTCAAGCCAAATAAACTTAATTAGGAGGTACTAGTAATAGATATACATAGTCTTAAGAAGATAATAATATATGATAAAGTAATGAAAAAAGAGTAAGTAATAAATAAAGAATCTCATCCCTGGATAACACTCTTAGTGAAAACCAGATAAAACCCATATGTTTGAGGCTAGAGAGATCTTATCAGGTAAGGATTCTTCATACTATAAACACCATCAATGTAATTAATTAAACAAATAATATTATATAGAAATAAAACAAGGTAAGTGAAAAAGTACACGAGTAACCTAAGAGAATACCTATAAAATATTAGAATGAGTGTGTGGCTAAACTCTCTGAGGAATCAGTAGCTTTTATGTAAATGCTAGTTATTTATAGTATGATGAGTTGTATACAACTAATGAGTGCTAAACTATGAGTATAACATTGTTAAGATAGGACAGTAAAAGAAGGTAATAGAAAATAGAAAATGCTTGCAAATGGATCGAATAAAAAATGAACATAACATGGTAAATCATAGAAATACTATGAAAAAGCCTATTGTAAACCTTATGGGACCTAAGTTAAGGTAGCTTTGGCATGCCAAAAAGGGGTCTTACACAAGTTTGCATTAATTGCAACTTGGCATAAGTGCTATATGATTTATTTACAGTAATAGTGGCCAAGGCCATAGATACTTATCAACTTTATCAGCTTACAATTATTAGCTTATTAGCTCGACACAAGTGTCATATGAGCTACTTACAATAACAGTGGCCAACGCCATGGATACTTATTAGCTTACAACTATTTATTAGCTTTATCAGCTTATCAACCTATTTACCTTTCCTCAGGGTCATTTTGGGTGTTTTTTACCCTTGGCTCTAGACAACCATAGAAAATCAGTTATAAGATCAAATTATCATAATAGAACTTATAGCTGAGAATATCTGTAAATAGAGATTGGTAGAATGATAAAAGGCACAAATTTATTAAGACCAATTATAACAAGGATTGAATGGCAATCATGTCTCGATGATGATAGAAAATGGAAATTAAGATAATAGTGACACACTTTTAGAATTTTCATTGAGGAATCCTTAAGGCTAGTAAGTATGGTTAATAATGATTCCTTTTATTGCTTAAGTAGGTACCTAAGTTATATTTAAGAATTATTGAAAGGTAAGCATAAGAGTCTTTCTAGCTTAGATTATTAACGTAACTTTTTGGGTTGATGTGCAAGATATATGATAATCCTACGGAGGACACTCAGATTACTCAATATTGACCAAAAGGACACTATGTCATGACATTACATTATAACTAGTGGATAATTTGTAATATATCATAGCATATAAAAAAGGTTTATATGTATGATATGTACTTTGCATAGCAAAATATCTCTCATTATATAATTATAAATGTGTATACTATGCCAGATAGTGAAGTAGTCTATTAAGATGATTGTTTAAGTCTTAGCTTGTAAAGTTCCTATGTGTATACATGGATGTGAAATGTGAATACTTGCTTATGAAGTGTTAACGATGAAGAGAAAGTATAATTGTATATATGGTATAGAAATGCTTTATTTTACATAATGAAATTTTTGGTAGGCTTTCAACAACTATAATGCTACCGAAATTTTGATTTTGATTGTCTATTTAGTAACACCATACCCCTTCTAAATCTTAGAATTCAAAAAAAAAAAAAAAGCCTAGTTAATGCCTTAATTAAGGTAAATCAAATGTCTTAAAATCTCAAATGTGTTAAGCTAAATCCTAAGTAGTGACCCTCCCATGGGATATATGATTGTATCGATAGGGTAAGGTGTTACACTTCTTTATAAGAGAAATTAGATTGTATCTCTACTTCTCCACCTAAAAACATGTGAAGGATTTGATCTATATCTTCAAAGCATAGATACATGAAAGACATCATGTATCTATTGAAGGTCAGAAGGCAAAGCTAGTCTATAGGTTACAATTCCCACATGTTCAATTACTTTGTATGGACTAATAGACCTCAGACTTAACTTGCCTTTCTTGCCAAACTGCAACACCTTTTTCCATTATGATACTTTAAGAAAAACTTTATTCCCAACTACATACTCCATTTCTTTTCTCTTCAAATTAGCATACACTTCTATCTATCTGAAGCTACTTTCAATCTATCCTTGCTAATCTTCACCTTTTCTTTTGTATCTTTAATAAGATCTAGCCCCATAAGCTTAGTCTTAATTAAATCATTCCACTATAAGGGAGTTTTACACTCCCTTCTGTACAAAGTTTTATCAGGAGCCATTCCCAAACTAGCTTGATGACTGTTGTTGTAAGCAAACTCTAATGGTCCTAACTTCCTTTAAACTCAATTGCCTAGCTTTTTAACACATCCTCTAACATTTAAATGACTTACTCAGGCTAACTATCTATTTATGGAAAGAAAGCCATTTTGAAACTTAACTGACTGCCTAAGGTATTATAAAGTTTCTTCTAAAACCTCAACATAAACCTTGAGTCTCCATCTAATATAATAGAAGATGGCACTCCATACAATCTGACAATCTCATCACTATATAGTTCAACTAGCTTTGCTAAGGAGCAGCCCATCTTGACTGTTATAAAATATGTAGTCTAAGTTAGCTAATATACCATAACCTATATCGAACCACATCTACTTCTTCTCATGGGCAATTCAATTATAGAGTCCATAGTGACTCTATCCCACTTCCACTCAGGAATTGCTTTAAGGTGAAGCAATATGGATGAAATGTGATGCTTAGCCTTTACTTGTAGACATCTACAACACTTGGTCACAAACTCAAAAACATCTCTCTTTGTGCCCTGCCACCAATAAGAAATCTTCAAATATGATACATCTTTGTGCTACTAAGATACATAGCATAAGGAGCATTATGAGCTTCCTACAAAATTTGCTTCTTCAAGTCTTCCACATCTAGAACATATATCCTATTATGGTAGTACAAATAACCATAACTCTTGATCTCATACTCAGTAGGCTTTCTCTCTTGAATCAAACTCTTAGTAGGCTTCCTCTCTTGAATCAAACTCATAACAATTACAAGTCTATGATCATCTTTTTGTGAGTCCTTCAATTATGACAACAAACTAGGTTTCACTTACAACTTAGCAAAAAGAGCATTAACATGCATAATCTCTAATGTGACATTCATAGCTCTCATGGCCAACATGAACTTCTAACTCAAAGTATTAGCCATCACATTAATTTTATCCATCTCTATTATCTCAAATTCAACTCTTTTTGTGAAGAAAGATGCTTCAAACTCCTATGGTCAGTATATGTATAGCATTTTTCTCTATAGAGATAGTGTCTCTAAATCTTTAATACAAAGACTATGGCTGCTAACTCTAGATCTTATGTTGGATAATTATTCTCATGTGGTTTATTGTCTTGAGGCATAAGTAACAACCTTGCCTTCTTGTATCAAAACACACCCTTTACCTGGTTTGGTCATCGGTCAGTTGCTGAGCCTAACTAATGAGTGCACACAAAAATGTGTTGTATGATCTTAACAACCCTTAACAAAATCTATTATATTTGAAAACACATTTTTTACACATACATAACTTATAAAAATATGGGTTACTAAAAATTTTTTCAAAATATAGTTACAATTCACTTTTGAAAATCCTCAT
>CANXYI011400934.1:0-11378 GCA_948208565.1 Hura crepitans | reverse complement strand
TTGGGTCTTGATATGACATGATTGAAGTTGGCACTTTATGCAATTTAACTATCTCATTGATGTAAAATTTTGTAAGCATCTCGAAAGAATAGTTTATCATGACTAGTATGAAATTCACAGTCTTAGTCAACCAATCTACCACAACCCACGCTGAATTACATTTGATCCTTGTCATAGGTAAACTAATAACAAAGTCTATTGTGACCTTATCCCACTTCCACTTAGGAATTACTATAAGATTGAGCAATCTAAAGGGAACTTGATGCTCAGCCTTCACTTGCTGACATGTGAGGCACTTGGTCACAAACTCTGACATATCTTTCTTCATACTTGGCTACTAATAAGACAACTTTAGATCTTGATACATCTTAGTGCTACAAGGATGCATAGCATAAAGAGCACTGTGAGCTTTTTATAAAATTTGCTTCCTCAACTCTTCCATATTTGGTACACATGTCTTGTTGTGGTAGTACAGATAACCATCACCTCTTAATTTCATACTCAGTAGGCTTCCCCTCTTGAATGTTACTAATTGCACTCACTAGCTTGTGATCATCCTTTTGAGAATCTTTTACTTGTTGTAGTAAATTAGCTTTACTTGCAACTTAGCCAATAAAGCATCATCCCCTATAAGCTATAATCTAACATTCATGGCTCTCATAGTTGTTGTGAACTTACTACTAAGAGCATTTGCCACAACATTGGCCTTTCCTAGATGATAATCAATCAAGCAATCATAGTTCTCAATCAATTCCATCCATCATTTCTGTCTTAAATTTAGCTCATTCTAGGTAAGAAAATACTTCAAACTCTTATGATCTGTATAAACATAACACTTTTCTTTATAGAGATAGTGTCTCCAAATCTTCAAAGAAAATATTATTGCTGCAAGCTCCAGATCATGAGTAGGGTAGTTATTCTCATGTAGCTTTTGCTTTTTTGAAGCATAAGCAACAACTTTATGTTTTTGCATTAGAACACACCCCAACCTATTATGAGATGCATCATTATAGTTAGTAAAATCCTTCCTTAACATTAGCTATATAAGGATAGGAGCTTTTGTCAACATAGCTTTTAACTTGTCAAAACTCTCTTGACATCGGTCATTCCATACAAACTTCATATCATTCCTTAACAATTGAGTTATAAGTGTTGCAATTAAGGAGAAAACCTTAACAAACCATTTTTAATATTCAGACAAACCAAGGAAACTTCTGATCCCTATTATGTTCTTGGGTGGGTTCCACTCTATAAAGCTTGTATCTTTACTAGGATCTACCTGATTACCTTCTGTAGAAGCTATGTGTCCTAAGAAAGACACCTCAGTAAGCTAAAACTCACACTTACTAAGTTTAGCATAGAGCTTCTCATCTCGTAGAACCTAAAAAACTATTCTCAAATGTTGTTCATCTTCTTTCTTACTCTTCGAGTGTACTAGAATATCACTTTAAAAAACCACCACAAACTGTGCAATGCCTGTGTGTCAAGGCTTCGTGAACAGTACCTTCGAGGCTCGAAAAGTGTGTCTGAAGTGTCAAATCACCTTCATGAGGCTCGACGTGAGGTATACTAGTCATGAAACTTTGAGGGCTTAAAAATGGTGAAAATGCCTTAATTCAAAGATTTAGCAGAACTAACAAATTATTTTATGCTGTAATCTAGTGGACCATAGGCTCAAATAGATTCGGGCCGAAAATGAGTTGAGATATGCCTAGACAAACCTAAAAATATCATATCTAAAAGGTTAAAAATTCCTCTGAGTCTATTGATGAAGGAATTTTTGAATTCCAAGGTCATTTGCAAATTTCCCTTAATTTTAGGTTTTGCACATAAATCGAGGCAGTTGGTTAACTATTCTGTCGAGGGAATTTAGCTGTGAAATTTTATGAGCCTCTAAATGAGACCAAATAAGGATTTTTAAAATGAACATGATAATTTTTAGAGGTCCAAGTAATTTTTAAAAATTCCTCGAAGTTTTTGCCAAAATTAAGCGATTTCGGGATGTTCGGGTGGCATATGGCCCTACCAATGCCACCTTAACCACTATAAAAGGGCTTAAAGGGACACTTAGCTACCCACTTGGCAACTCACCCTACCACCTACCCATTTTCCCTTCTTCCTTCTTCATTTGTTTCGATGTCATTTTTAGCTAACATTCAACATTTTATGGTTTCTTGAAAGCTTTTCCCTTCCTAATTGCCATTAAAAATCCTTTATTATGTTTTAAATTGATTTGTGAAGTCATTGGAGGCCATATGAGTCCCTAAAACTCAAAAAAATTCAAGTTTGTTCAAGTGTACATAAAAGGGGTGTTGGAAGCCAACTTTTGTTATGTAAGTGTTTCCTCCCTTTTTAATTTATTTCCTAAAGGATTTTTCTATTCTAATAATGCCTATAATCTTCAAATTTGATTTGGGAACTTGTTGAATTTTTTTTTATGGATTTTTAAAGGTGGAGTGGCGTGTATATGAAGTGAAGCTAAGTGAGGTGCAATTAGGCCTTTGGCAAGCTTGAAGTGAAGAAAAAGTCCTCCTTGTTGAAGAGGTATGTGAATTTAGAGCTTTAGAAGCATGTAATTTATATTTCATATGTAATAAGTGTAGAAACCTTGTATGGAAATGGTGGATTTCAAGGTTAATGTGTGTGCAATTGTGAAGTAAGCTTATGTTTGTGTTAATGGTGTGTGAAATGAAGGATTGGAATAATGATTTAATGAAAAGAGTAAGAGAAAGGGTAAATTCCTCATTTGGTTAAGAGGTATAGAAGGTGTGTGTGATGTGTATATTGCTTGTTAATGTGTGATTGGCATGGTTTCTAAGGTGTTTGAGATGGAAATGCATGAATTATAAGTGTGTGGGGTGAAAAGGGAGAGTGTTGATATTAGGCCTTAGTTGGCCAAGAGGTTGGCTTAGCATGTAGGCTAGGTTTGTGACAAGTAAACATGGCATATTATATGGAACTTGGCTTGTTAGGGATGATATTTTAGTTATAGACGATTAACTTGATGAATAAAGCTTATGTGTGTGTGTGTGTGTGTGTGCACTTAGTATGGCTAAAGCATATACAAGGCAAAAAATGGTATAGTTTGCATGATAATTACATTGTGTGTGTATAAGCATGCTTGTATGATGTTAGAACATGTGTATGTGTGTTTGAATGTAGATAAAAGCCTTGAGCATGACCATTTAGAGGCATTGGCTGAGAGGTCTACAAGGCAAATATGGCATGAAAAATAAGGTATGGCATGGAATGTGTATGTGTGTGATAGGCATGCTTTGTGTAATGTCCATATGTCATGAATTAGGTAAATATGCATGGATAATAATATATGAAATGCATGGAAATTGGAATATCTTTTAAGGTTAGGAAATGGTTAAAAAGGGACTTGAAATTGATTTATAATGGCATGATAAATTGACTTGTAAATAGACTAAAATATGCATGCAAAGGGCACCTTAAGTTGAACCAATTTGTGACGTTTAAGTGTGATGAAATGGAAGCTTCTTTTAAAGCTATTTGAGATACAAATGTGAGCTTGGCTTTAGGCCTATGAAAGTGTATAGAAATGTGCACAAATTGCACTAAAAATGGCATGAAAAGAGTCTGATTTAGACCTAAAATGGCCAATGCAAAAATGAAAAATGACCTATCATTGTCTCATAAAATTAATTTAGGGACCTATACTTAAAATAAACCTTTAGCATGGACATAATTAGACTAAAATAATGGCATAGACTAGCCTTAGTATGAACTTAATTATGCCTAGAAAAGTGGCCTAAAATACTTCAAAAAAATAGACCCGTAATTGTCTGGTATGAACTATAATTGTCTAGGTCAAATTTTGATTGTTAAATAAAATTCATAATTTTCTATTTTTCATTCTTAAATATTATAATATGATGACCAGTAAGAAAATAAACATAAAATAAAGTCAGATGGCCCATTAGTTAGACACATACTAGATGGGTTGACTAATCAACTTAGGGATTAGCAATTGCTAGACTTATCCATTTATCAGACCAAGCCAGTGCAACAGTCGGAGTTTACAAGTTAGGCCACTGCACTAGTCTATAGGATAGACCACTATATTATTATTATTATTATTATTATTATTATTATTATTATTATTGTCTGTGTATCAAACTAGGGCTAGTGAAGCGTTTTAGGTCCCCAGAAGGGCTACTACACTAGTCTGCAGGCAGACCAGAAGGTGAAATGATGATATTTGACTTTGGAAGGTCTACGGGCTAATCCTCACTCTTTTTTGTTTGACTAAGGAAGTTCCTATGAATTGATCCCTATTATCAGACCAGGTTGGTGCAGCGGTCGGGGTCCATAAGTTAGGCCACTACACAACTTTTTAGTTCCCTTTTAGTCCAGTGTCTTAGGTGTAGTCTATCTAGTTAGGCCTATTAAATTAAATGGAATTAATATCTAGACTTTGATTAATGGTAGATTATGGTATGCATAATTGATATGAATTATCACTGTGGCATTTTGGTAATTATTGTGTAAAAATGGCATATCACCTATTTGGCCCGAATTATTTGGCATATCATCCACAAATTGCATGTTGGCTATCATAATACCTTTATATGTGAGCTATTACAAATACATGTTTTAAATGCTTTAATTCACTACTGAGTTTTATACTTAACATACTAGTGTTATGGTGCATAAGTTGTAAGGATAAGCAGTCTGGCCTTAAAGATTGTGATGTGTAGCAGTGTAGTTCTTAAAGGGTACATAAAGTCTTTCTTTTTATCTTCTTAAGATATCACTCATGTAAAACATTGTAGGTACGGGTTTGGAATGCTTAAGAGCTACTATGTCTGTATATATAAGGAATAGATGTGATGTATATAATTAGGTGCTGGGTTTGTTTAGCTCATTTAATGTTTTGATATTGTAAGCTTGAGGCCCTATGTGGGCTTTGATATTGTGTTTAATGTGTGCTGATGTTGATTGGGGGATTAAAAGGGTCTAGATAGAGGTTGAATGACATTGCTAGTAATAGAAGTGTTTTTACATGAAAAAATTTAGGTATGTCAACCAAGTAACTGTTATGCTACCTAATTTTTTGTAACATGTAAAATATCTAGAAATAGGTTTTCTAAGTCTATCAGACCATCTATGAATATACTTGAGGATTAGACTAAGATTCTAATCAATATCTGATAAAGTTTTAGAACCGTCTATAAGTGTTAAGGAGTTCACCCCTGAGGCAATTCCAAGAGGGGTGACCTTTCGAGAAATGCCTTGCCTATCGAGTTTCTTCAGGAAATTTGATAGGGGGTGTTGCAAACCAATCCAAGAAAGGTTAGAGGACTCTATTCATGAGATCTATAAAGGCTATCGGAGCATTAATAAGCCTAAATGGCAATACAAAAAACTTATAATGGCCATAACGCATTCTAAAAGCTATCTTGGCCACATCGGCCTCTTTAAACCTCAATTGGTAATAACTAGACCTCAAATCAATATTGGAAAACACCCAAAATTCTCTAAGTTGATTAAACAAATCATCTATCCTTGGTAGAGGATACTTGTTCTTGATGGTCACCTTATTAAACTATCGGTAGTCTGCATATAACTGAAAAGAAAACCATCATTCTTCTTAACAAATAAAATCGATGCTCTCTAAGGTGATACACTCAATCTTATAAAACCTTTGTCAATAAACTCTTACAAATAAACCTTCAACTTTTTTAACTCTATAGGAGCCATTCTATATGATGTTATAAATATCAGAGCAGTGCTAGGTAAAACTTCTATGCTAAACTCAAGTTCCCATTCTAATGACAAATTAGGCAACTCTTTAGGAAAAATATTTGTATTCTCTGACACCACTGGTGTTGCATTAGCATATGGCTCTCCCTTCTTGACATCATATATATGAGCCAAGAAAGCCTAACAACCCTTTTTCAACATTCGTCTAGCTGTAACAACTAATATCATATTGGAGAGGAAATTCATTCTTTCACTAACCACTGTAATCTCTATTCCATTATCAGCTTTAAGAGATATCTACTTTTAACCATAATCCATAATTGCTGGATACTTGGATAACTAATCCATGCCTAAGATCAAGTTGAACTCATCAAAAGGTAGGTCAATGAGATCGACTAAAAATAGATGTCCTTGTACTATCAAGGGATATTCTTTATAGATCTTATTCACAATTACATGCTGACATATAGGGTTACTAACTATAATCTCTAGGTTAAGGTTTATTGATGCTAACCCCCATTATTGTGCTCATGTAGTGCATATATATAAGTATGTAGACTTTAGATCTATCAAAGCTAAAGTAGAAGAATTAACGAGAAGAAAGGTACCTACTATCTTATTAGGTGAATTGGTCTCTTCTTTGGCTCTGATGGCATACTACCTAGTAGCACTCTAGTCTCTGTTTTACTCTCAGCCTTGACTCTCTCAGTATTGTCTTCTCACCTCGATCCCCTTTTGTTCCTCTAACTGATCTAGGTGTAGACCCTTATCCACCCTCAGACTATTTCGGGCAATTTATGATGAAATGGCCTATTACACCATATCCAAAATAGACTCTTAGTCTGGATCTCCAACACTCTCCCTTGTGTCTCCTATAATAGGTCTTACACTTAGGCCACTAATTACTTTAAGTTACGGTCATTAGAGCACTAGAAACTTGAGACTATTTCTATCTTGTCTTACTCTGTGCTTTATGTCATTGTCTCTAAGATTAACCTTAATTCTGGGTCTATTCTAGTGCCCCAAATTGAGTCTCCTTAAACTTCTTATCTAAATGCTGGGTTGCACTAGCTGATCCCTGACTATAGGATCTCTTCTTTTAATGGAATTCTCTCTTCTTCTTTTATACTTCCTCTACCATAAGGTAAGCCGATACTAGTGTAGAGAAGTCTCAAATCTTTATAGGAGCTATGCTAGCCTAGATCTCCATATTCAACCCCTTCTCAAATCTCTAACATCTATCAACTTTTATCTGAACCATGTCCTTGGCATATCTATTTAACATGGTAAAGTCCTTCTCATACTCAAGTATTGACCTCTATGCTTACTTAAGGTCAACAAATTCTTATCTTTTGGCCAAGTATTGCTCAGATATGTACTTTTTTTTAAAACACCTCTAAAAAGTAATCCCATGTCAAGTCAGCCTCATTCTTATGTTCTATCAAAGCTTCCTACTACTTGAAAGCTTCCTTTTGCAATAAAGAAGTAGCACAATTTTTTCAATAAACAAGTAGCACAAATAACTTTCTCTTTTGATGGGTACTAGAGCTGTCGCATGATTCTTGTAGTTTTGTCCAACCAGTACTCTACTACACTTGCATTTACAATACCTCTACCCTTAAAATCTTTGGCCCTTATCTTCTTAATTCTCTCAAGATAGGTCTTCTAGAGAGCCTGTGGTACTAGAGGTGGCTACTAAACTAATGGAGGCGAGGGATGTGCTATCCCTATACTTATCTTAATAGATCCAATATCTCTCTCAAAAATACTGGTAATACTTATGCTATTAAGGATACTTTCCTAGCATCACTTCTAGAGACTGA
Organism: Hura crepitans; assembly: GCA_948208565.1. NCBI lineage: Eukaryota > Viridiplantae > Streptophyta > Magnoliopsida > Malpighiales > Euphorbiaceae > Hura > Hura crepitans. The sequence goes on along the minus strand of CANXYI011400934.1, from coordinate 3,825 downwards.
CATAGCTCTAGTAGCTCTTTGCCTAACCATTGTCAGAGCATGGCTCTCAACCTCTTCCTCACTATAAGGTAACTATCCTAAGCTATAGGTAAAAGTACAAATTATAAGCCTTGATACCATATTATTATGTGATGCAAGTTTCTAAACTAATGGCACTTATACAAAACCCTTAAACACTGAGAAATGCCTAAACTAGAGCTCTGATGCCACCAAATGGGACAACTCCTACTTGATCCGATTACTGGACCTAGATAAGGAATGTGCACACAAACGTGTTATCAAACTTACTTATCTCTTTTAGCTTTACTTGAAAATCCAAATGAATTAAAAATCTTTTTCAAACTATGTTTACTTTAAAATTAAAATCTCAAAATTTTGATTCTTAAAATAATTAAAATTCGTTTAACATGTTACATGCATTTTGAGAATCTTCGTGCTGAAAATTCGACAGCAAAATGGTTGTACCAGGGCATTATCCCAAAATAAATAGTAACTTACATGTGAAAAAGAACACTTCTATAACTCATTCATCACATTCCTAATATCATTTTGGTTCTCTTGACAATTCACAACAACTCAATATCTCAACATCAGAAAACATTTGTAAATAAACATAAAAATACAGTTTGAAACCTGTTTACATAGTTATAGAACAATAATATCATAAATTAGGCCTAATCCCTCACATGTTACATATAAGTGCTATCTAACCAATTACATGACAATAATAATATATACCAACTAGCAAAATACCCAAAAAGTAGCTTACTCTTGATTTGTAACAAATTTGAGGCTTTAACTCTAATATGGTTCTTTAACCTATGCATCATAAATAAAATGATGCGCTAAGAAAATTTACTTAGTGGTGTAATTAAGAAAATTTATGGTGCTCATGCATCATCAAGTATATTTATGAAATGGCAATTTAAAGGCATATAACTACATTCTCACATGCTCAAATTATACTCATGACTAAAGTAACCATTAAAACATACATCAACCACATATATAAATATTTATCATGATATCCATATTTAAACATAACATCATGGACAAGTATTTCAATAATTAACAAATTAATCATTTATGTATATTAATGCCCATACTTAAGGAAACACTTATCTATACTGGATAATAGGGACATTCATCCACCTAGGCCATTAGAACCATAAAGGTTCACAAACTAGACCCAAATGTTATTACCAGACTAAAAAGTCATTATGGACCAAATGGTCATTATTTGGACCTGAAGGTCATTAAAATACAATGAAGTGTCTTAGCAGCTATTAAACCTCTAGTTGACTAGTAAACCTATCCAATCTAGGTTGTTAACTAGCATGGGCTAATCATTATATTTTAGTTTTCTTGTTTAATCACTTTAAATAGCTTATTTAAATTCAACAAGGTGGTTAGGCCAACAAATGACCAACTAGGAAACAATATCCAATATTCTTATCTTAAGTATACACATATAATATAGCATAATCATCAACCAATTAGGACATCAACATTTCTATACCCATATACATTTTTTCATAATGCAAGTATGCTATATTAGGCATACTTTTTAACAAAATTGACACATTATGGCTCTAGCACATTTCGGCTCTAATGCCTTTCTTAAAGCATTATCACATTTAAATGGTCATAAACATAGCATTATGCAAATTCCAACCTAAAACAAGTATATGACATTTAATTATGCCGTAATACTACTAAAAAACACATAAGATTAAAAATGAGCATGCATACCCAGTGTATGTCACATAAACATTACCATGAGTACAATGGCATCAATGCCTTCATAAGAGCATATAACATATCTACACACACATACACTAACATTTAGGCCATTCAGCCATACCTAATATGCACACACTATCAGACCTATTTTTCATAGTCAAGGCACCAATATAATGCATAATATTCTTACATAAGAATTTAATGTGCATTATACTAATACATGATCATTATTAATATATCACATGCCCTACAAGACCTTAAACCATTCAGCCATATGACACTAAACACCTCAAAATTGCTTCATGCACTTATTCTATGATAAAAGTTTATATTTATACTATTTCATCACACTAGCCAACATTAACAATCAAGCATGCTTATTTCCATCACACACACACACATACACATATGCCATTGCATAGGGTATTTTTAGCCCACACATATATCATTCAATTCATCTTCATTCTTGTATTTATTTCTAGTTAAATATTACACCTAATAACATCAACATTCATAATTCTATCATTAAAGTGTAAACTACCACTTCCATAATGTATAACATGCACATTAAATACACCAACACACATATGCACATTAAATTTCTAAAATTACACTTACAATGAGTTCAAAAGATGATTACAAGCCCACTCAAGCCTTTTTCTTTCCCTTATCCTTTCAATTCTCACTCAAGTCAACTACCAATTACAAATTTGATTTCATAAAAATTGTATAAAATCAAATAAGCTTCAAAAATTAAAATTGACCACATAGATGGACTCTTGGGCACTTATAAAATATGAGAAAAATATTGGAACTCAGAGAAACTTACCTGAACCAAAAATTATCTCTATTCATTAAGACCTAAAACTGAGCAAATCTTTATATTTTTCCATGATATTCCACTTCTAATAGCTTGTAGGGGTTATGGAGTTGGAGGTTTAGATTAGATGAGGGAAATTAGGGAGAATTAAAGAGAGGAAGAAGTAAATTCAAGCTTCCGTAGAGGGGAGGGAGTGTTGGCTCAATGAGGAAGTGGAAGGGGATGAAAACTATTTAAAGTTTAACCCAAATAAGCGAATTTTGACCCTTATATAGTTGGGCAAAATTCCCTCTTTAATTCTCTAATTTTCCTCTCTTATTTCCACTATATTCCACCTCAATTAACCTTAGTTTAACTCCCTTAAAATCCTATAATTAATGACCCATAACCCTCTAAAAATTGGAGTTTGAAAAATAAGAAAAATCAATTAAAATGCCATTATATTACTTTTCTCAATTTTAGTAAAAATACTTCCCAAACTCTAAAAATTCCAATTCTAGTGTCAATGGACTATTTGAAATATTTGAGTATCAGGTTGTATCAATGCTAGAATTTTTTGAGCAGCTTTTTAATATTTTTATGGTTCAGTTAAAATTAGGTCACTATTCACACGATATTACTGTAAAACTTAACTGTCATTTTTAACCCTATAAATGACTTCATTTTGACTTTAAATTTGACCTAAAAGTATATTATGATTAATACTTCCATTTAGTAGGATTAGTGCTCTTAAACTCTGGAAAAAGCTATTCATGTTCTAGAAAGTACTATTCATAATACCGAGATTTTTCAAGCATTACAATTGTACACTCTTATGCTGGTGTAGTAGCTGTATAGTTCCACCGGGTCACTATACACATCTAGGCTATTGCAGCACTGTACAGGTCCAGAGGGGCCACTATACACATGTAGTCTATATGGCTAGAGAGTCCCGTTATCTAGTTTTAGATAGATGTTTTTGAGTATGGGCATAATAGAATAATAGTATAATAAGACGTAAGAAAGTTAATGCATGTAATCAACAAACATGATAACTATTGACTAAAATATTGATTCTTATGCATTACATAGTGTGATGTTTTTGTTTATAGGCATCTAGCTTGTATGCTTATATATATAACTTTATTATGCTATGTATGTTCTTTCATACATTACAGCTATCACATATGTATGCATACAAGTGAATGTATGTATATGATTGATACATGCCTTTTATATATGAGTAAATAAAATGTATTATATAATATAAGAAGAATAAAATA
>CANXYI011400908.1:0-10972 GCA_948208565.1 Hura crepitans | reverse complement strand
CAAGCATAATAACACACATTACATGTCATAACCTTGTATTCATGCCATAACTCAATGTTTGAGTTTCATAATCATTTTTATTTGTTAAACTCCTTAATTTATCACATTTATCATTTTCTCATGTTTAACTCATGCACATACTAAGGAGACAACAATCCAAGGCTAGATAGCAGATATCATTGGCATGAAGGCATCACACCCGAAAGTACGTAACGACATTGTACCCGAAGGCACTCATACAAAAAACTACATAAAAATATTATACCCGAAGGTACTCACATCTGTAGATATGTAGATACATTAGCTTGTAGGCCTCGTGCCCGTCGACATATGAAACGGTGACTCGTAGGTCTCATACTCAAGGTAAGCTAATAGCTACTAAAATCCTAGTTGATTGATCAACCTATCCAAACTAAGTTGTCTAAATGTATGGGCACTATTAAACTCATCATTTTATCCTATTATAAGCATTTTAACATTTATTGCTATTTATGTCACAACATGTATAAACTTGTCACATTAGCTATTTTTTCACATTAGCAAGGCCTAACATTATATCCATACATTAGAAAGTCACCACTCTTACACATGCATGGCATAGACCTCAAGAGATTAAAGAAAACACTATAGCATTCAAAGCCAAAACAAGCTACATAAGCCAATCCATATGCATAAATCATAATATCCACATATAGCTCAACATGCATGTATTTTCGGCCTCCATATATCTAAGGCCACAAAATCACATACACATACCTTTACAATCGTAATATCCTACTTAAATGCTCAAATTCGCATCCATATGCTTCAATTTATCATACATGATCATATAAACATTATTATAGTATAATGGCTTTATATGGCCATAACATAATATAAGTATGCACACAAACATCCAAGTAGCCTTTAGTCACCTTCAACCACATACACATATGTCTTACATTACATAAAGCATCTTAACTACATTTTAAGCCATTATACTCATCAAAACACCATATTACCAATTATAAGGCATTTATCGATATTATGTTACATAATGAGTTTGCATGCATAACCAACCATTCAATGGCCAAGTGGCATTTGGCCTTAACTATATACACACATACACTCATACTATCTTATAATAATACATACATAGACAACATAACAATAACATCCCATACATTACTCATAGCTTCCATATATGGCATAATACTACATATATGTATATGCCACCATTCATTGGCCATTTGGCCAACATGATCAACCCCATTAGTATCCTTGTATCTTATTCACGCCATATAAATACACATTCAACATCAATTAATGATACACCCACATATACAAATAATTACATACAAGCTTATTAAATGTTAAGTTACACATAATGCATTTTTCCATAAATTCCACATATTAATGTGATTACACATATCAAGATGTGTTGTCAGGTACCCCTAAAGCTCTTCTAGGCCTTCTCCTTACCTCAGGAAGCTCGGTTCGAATTCTCACCTACGAATTCAAATAAGTTTGCTTTTAGAAAAATCACAAAAAATCATATATAACTCCGAAAAATAAAACGAGCATACACACACTCTCTTGGGCACTCGTGGGGTTTAAAAAAATATCAAAATTGTAAGAAAATACCCGAAACTAAAAATGGTCACTATTCACCCATATCTTCAATCTTCAAAAATCAACTTTATATGTGTTGAATCAAGGCTTAGGATGTTGTTTATGGGGTTAATTTGGAGGAGAATTGATCAAAAATGGAGAAATCCTTTCCCTTTAGTGGTGTCAACAATTATGGGGAAGAAGAGAAGAAAGGGGGCTGTTGAAAATAGTGATTTTGACTCTCCCTTTGACCATTTTATATGTTGGAAATGGATGGCCAAGATTAAAAGATTACAATGTCTAATGGTCACTAAAAATCCTTTATAAAATTTCCTCATTTTAAATCTTTTCTCCATTATTTAGCACCATTTAACACCCCATAAAGTCTCAATAAATTCTTAAATTATAAACCTTGACTCTCACAAAAATCCGCGTGTAAAAAGCTTGAAAAATCAATAACATCGATACTTTTTATCGTCACTTGATTTAGTAAAAATACTTCCTGATATCTAAAAATTCTGATTCCAAAGCCAATAATTTATTCAAAATATTTAAGTATCAAGTTGTATAATTTTCATATTATTTTGAGCAACTTTTAAATTATTTTACGGTTCAAATTTGCCTATGGCACTATTCATAGGACACTGTCGTAAAATCTTCTTTAGCATTTTTGACCATCCATATGACTTCTGATTAGCTTCAAACTTTTTCCAAAATTCTCTCAAAATTAATACTCCATGTTAGTACACTTAGTGCGATTCGAATTTTGGGAAGCACTATTCACCTTGAGAAATACTATTCATAAGAGTCAAGATTTTTGGATCGTTACAGCTTAGCCCTACCAGGATATGCCCAAGCTAGATATAGATATCATAGTACATAAATTACACATAAAACCTGAATGTAAGCTAGTGAAATAGAAGTTAAGGAAAATGAAAACGAATGTATTATTAAAGGTCAAGGAAGAGATAAAGAAGCAATTTGATGCTGGATTCCTAGAAGTAGCCAAATACCCAGAATGGATTGCCAACATAAACATGATACTTAAGAAAGATGGGAATGTACGAGTCTATGTAAACTATCGAGATGTCATTAGAGCAAGTCCAAAAAATGATTTCCCATTACCCCACATCGATTTGTTAGTCGATAACACTATAGAAATTGCATGTTTTCTATCATGGATGGATTCTCTGAATACAACCAAATAAAATTATTCTGTGACAAAAGGGAGAAAACCACATTCACAATGTTATAGGGGACATTTTCTTATAAAGTAATGCCATTTGGTCTAAAAATGCAAGCACAACTTACCAAAGAGCTATGGTAACCCTTTTTCCATGATATGATGCATAAAGAAATGGAGGTTTAAATAGATGACATGATAGTAAAGTCCTTATCAGAGGAAGATCATATTGAAATACTGAGAAAATTATTCCACAGATTAAAGAAGTATCAACTCAAGTTAAATCCTGCAAAATGCATATTACCTCTAATAAGCTTCTGGGAATCTTAATCAGTCAGAAGGAAATAAAGCTTGATCTAAATAAGTTTAAAGCAACAAATGAAATGCCCCCTCTCTAAATAGAAAGGGAAATAAGGAGTTTCTAGGGAAAGTTAAATTACATAGCTTGATTCATTACGCATTTAACCTCAAAGTGTGAGCTAATATTCAGACTTTTAAGGAAGAAAAATCTGAGAGCATGGGATCAAGAATGTCAACTAGCCTTTGATAAGTTCAAGGAATATTTAAGAAATCTATTGATATTGCAACTACTAATACCAGACAAGACTCTATTGTTATACCTCATGGTTAATGATTCGTCATTTGGGTCTATGTTAGGATAAAGAAATGAACTAAGAAGTGAGCAATTCATCTATTATGTCACTAAAAAATTTGTTAATTACAAGACTAAATACATCATGCTAGAGAAGACATGTGTGGCTTTAACGTGGATAACCCATCGCTTAAGGCATTACATGCTTTACCATGTCATGTTTTTAATCACCAGAATTAATCCTGTAAAGTATATCTTTAAGAAACCTGTGTTAACAGAAAGAATAGCCAGGTGGCAAACATTGCTATGTGTGTGACACCCTTTACTCGGTCGATCGTCGAGCCTGACTAACGTATGCATAACATATCGAGATATCAAACTCTTCTACCTGATTATTTATTATTTAACATTCTTTATTAAAAGGGTAGTATGTTAAAATTATGGGTTTTCAAAAACCTTTTTCAAACAGTGTTGCACATGGAAAATTAGGAATCCTCATGCTGAAAATTCGACAGCATAATGGCTATCCGAGCACTATTCCAAAATTTTTTATGTCAACTTGCATTATAAAATGCACTTCTATAATCCATACATTCATTCCTTAATCAAATGGGATCCGTCTGATCACTCCAACATCACTCAAACCATAGTATGATATCTAAGCCTCAGGAAGAGATATCATACATGTCAAGCATGCATTTCAAAAGTTTAAAATAGTTTTAGCATCAAACAATCCAAAATAAATGTCTTTAGTTACAAAGAATACAAAATAGATGCAATGTAACCTAACCCACATTAATATACATTGAGTGCTCCTATTAGATCACTTTTAAATACAAAAGCTTTACCAAAATAGATAAAAGCTTCAACTTAACTTCCTTGATGCCCCGAGGCCTTTTTATCACTTGTCTTTTGTATCTACATGTTGTAAAACACACCAAACACTAAACATAACGCTTAGTGGTGAAATTGAAATAATTTGTACTATTAATGCCATTTAAATCTTTTCATGCATTCATTGTCATACATTTATGTCACCCATGCTTATGGACATGCATACGTTCATAACAAGTATTATGCGGTATTGGAATCACATATGACATAAACAATGTATTATAACCATAACTCATTCATGCTTATGAATATCATAGCACATATTCAATGCATATTCTTCTTAAGTTAAATTTACATTTTATGTTGACTATTTAGCCATTTTATCACATTTCATGCATAGTATGATTATTGGTCCATTTCTTTCTTTTTCATTCATTAAATTACTGCCTATGATATCCACTATAATCTTATGGATAACAGGATCATATGCTGTGCAATGGTCCATATTTTAGACCTGATGGCCGCTGCACCAACATAAATTGTGCAATGGTTTCCTCTATAAAACCTTACAATTGCACCCTTGTGTGTCTATACAGTGGTTTCCATCTTAGAACTTTGTGGTTGCACTCGCATGATCATAAAATCTCGACACACGTATCTACAGGTAAGACTAAAAGTGAACCTTTGGATATATCTAAGTACCAAAGTGCCCTAGCAGCTACTATATCCCCTAGTTGGCTGGTCAACTTATCCATTTCCTAGTTTGCCTCATCTCACAGGCTATAAACCATTATTTTTAGTTTCACCATCTTAAATAATTTGTTATAGCTTTTATCACACATATTTTAGCCACATAAATGACTAAAATTGCATTATCATTTCAAAACCCAATTTTAGGCCCATCGGCCCATTTTACACATATTATGCCTTTAACCACTTTATCCACTTCAATTGTAAATTTTTATTATTCATATTCATGTTTACATTTCCATCTAAGGTTATAATGAAAATTCACATCCATTTATGCTTTTATTTTTCCTTATGCAACATATTATGGCATAATGTGCCTTTTTAAAATTCATTTTTGGTCCCTTCAATTTTAAGACCTCCTTTATGTCCATATATCATCTTCAATGTCATTAATCATGTTTACATGCCAATGGATGTTTAAAAAAAAATGGTATCCTTAATTCACCATTTCAAGTGACATTTCCTTTTTAATGCCCTATTTAGGCCATTCGACCACTTAAACTCATTTAAACCATTTATGTGAATCCATAAAGCACCCTATAACCTTATATATCGAACTTTCTTAATTTCTACACGTTTCATTCAGCCATTATATGTAAATAACTCCATTACATCTCATGCCTCTAATTATCACCATATTACATTCATTCCCACTCAAAAATGGCATTTCAAGTGAATGGGCATGCAAAAGCTTATGTATGCCATGAAATGCTACACATACACATACTCACTTGCTCACTTTCATGCATTACAAAGCATCATAACACCACATACACACACACACACCTACATGCCACATCTCAAGTTTCGACCTCCTTAATCATATGGCCATAATTTATGTGCTAAAACATGCCTTGCCATTTATACACTTATTTTTCAAATGGTAACCACATTTAATGTCCATTAAATACCACTTCCCTAACATAAGCATGTACATACTCATTTATACCCAAATTGCACATAATGCCTTTACAACTACTTATTTCCCTTTCATACCACTATACATACATAATTCAAGCAAACCATGCTCAACTTATGCACATATAATCAATTATACACTTCTTTAGCTCTTTAATGGATTTTAGGTATATATTAGGTTCTTTTATGTCTATTTAATCATTTTCTTTTTTTCATTCAATTTCCATGTAATTTATGCATTCCAATTCATTCATACATTCATAAGAATTCACATTATACATGCAATTAGATACATTAGGGCAATTTACATTAATTGTACATTAAAAGCCATTTTAGCATATTATGGCATTTATTAAAAATCTACACAAACTATTTCAATATCACTTACCGTAGAATCCGTAGGGACGGTTTAAGACTCAATATACTTTTGCCTTGCCTTTATCCCAAGTCGGTTCAGAATTTCCTAACCAAAATCGAAACAAAATTTCAAAAATCCGAAATAAATCAACCAAAGCTCTAAAAATTAATCTAAGGCTATATATCATCTCTTAGGCACCTCTACTTTCTAGAAAAAAATTACAAAACTCAAAAATTCTTACCGGAGAAAATTTAAGTCACTATTCATGAGTGTCGAAAAATGACATTTTTGAGCCTCCTTTCTCTAAATTTTCACCTTCTAGTGTGTTTATAAGGCATAGAGATAATTTTGATGATTTTTAGACGAGTTAAATAGCTCTAAAATGGAGGATTGAAGTGAAAAAATGGGGAGAAAACCTTTAGAGGGCGTTGGCTACAAGAGGTAGAAGAGAATAAATAGTAATTTGTGACATTTTTGCAATTTATGTCCATATTTATATCCCATATAAAAATTATTTAAATTTTGCCTTTTCCTCCAATTTTTCCCTCACTTTCTCGGCTCTAAAAATTGTCATTTTTATGCCAAAAATTCACTTTCATTAATTTCCTAATTATCCTCGAAATTTAAGATTAAAACTCAATAAATTGAATTTATTACGATGTTTTTAAGTCACCCGATTTCTAAAAAAATTACTTTTTGATGTTGAAAATTTTTTATTTCTGCGCCATTAGATTCATTGAAATTTTTGAGTATCAAGTCATAATATTTTTATAATTTTTTAAGCAACTTTTAAATTATTTTACGATTCAACTTTGCCTTGGGCACTATTTCTAAGACACTGTCGTAAAATATTTCTTATCATTTTTAACTACTCTAACGACCTCCGATTGACTTTAAACTTTACCAAAAATTATTTTATAAATAATATTTCTCCATTGTGACTTCAGTGCATCCTGAGGTCTCAAAAATCACTATTCATCCCGAAAAAGTACTATTTATGATTTCCGGGATTTTCGAGCCGTTACATTTCTTTTCCTCTTAAATAAATGTTATCCTCGATATTAGAATATTACCTGGTTCAAACAAGTGCAGATATTGCTCCTTCATCAAAGCTGCTATCTCCCAGTTTGCTTCTTCCATTCTATGATGTTTTCACTGAACGTTCACCAAAGGCACTGTCTTGTTTTGCAATTACTTTTCTGCTCTATCAATAATCCTCACTGGTTCTTCTTTGTAGGACAAGTCGGGATTAATCTCAATTTCCTCCGTTGTCAACACATGAATAGGATCCAACCTATATCTTTTGAGCATAGATACATGAAATACATCGTGGATCTGTTATCGTTCTGGAGGTAAAGCTAGTCGATAGGCTACTGGTCCCACACGTTCTGTGATCTCGTATAGCCCAATAAACCTAAGACTTAACTTTCCCTTCTTTCCAAAATGCAACACCTTCTTCCAAGGCAAAACCTTAAGGAAGACTTTATCACCCACTTCGTATTCCACCTCTTTCCTCTTCAAATTCGCATAGGATTTCTGCCTATCAAAAGCTTCCTTCAGCGTCTCTCTGATAATCTTCACATTGTCTTCTACATCTTGTATCAAGTCTGGGCCCATGAGCTTAGTTTCACTGAGCTCATTCCAGTACAGAGGTGTTCTCATTTCCTTTCATACAAGGCTTCATAGGGTGCCATACCTAAGCTTGCTTGATGATTGTTATTATATGCAAATTTCACTAATGACAAATATCAATCCCAGCTTCCCTTAAACTCTATTGCACATCCTCTCAATATATCCTCGAGAATTTAAATGACCCTTTCTGATTGTCCATCAGTTGCGGATGGAATGTCGTGCTGAACTCAACCGAGTACCTAAGGCAATGTGAAGTTTCTTCCATAACTTTGATATGAACCTTGGATCTCGATCCGATATTATTGATGATGGCACTCCATACAATCAGACTATCTCATCTACATAAAGCTCTATTATCTTTTCCAAAGAATAGTCCATTCGCACCGGTATGAAATGTGTTGTCTTCGTCAAACAATCCACAATTACCCATAGGTTTTATAAATATTTATGAACACTATACTTGTACAAAAATTCTAGAATATTTAGAAAACCTAAAAACAACAATTTCACGCATAAAAATCAAAGAGAAATCATATTTTTGTTCATGTACATGCTGATTGTAGTGGCCAAACACGAATAAGAGTTAAATCAATCCTCAATAATAGTTTTCCCCTTCAATCTACACCTTGATTCCTCTTCCCTCTCTACTTGAACAGCAATGGCAACAAGGAAAAGCCCCAATAAAACCAAGAACATACACAATTAAGAATAGAAAAAGGCTTAGAAAAAAATATTAGATGATGATAAATGGTTTTACCTTGTTATCTTGATGAGTATAGTGTTAATTAAGTGAACTTTTGTTGTCTATGACTTAGAATTAGAAAGGAAGAAGAGAATGCCAATTTTCTCCTCCTTTACTGATGACTTGGGATTTATATACGTCTAAGATGGGTGGCCAAGATTAGTCTCTTAAAATCTATCCAACAGCTCATATACTCTAAATATGTTATTACACTTTTGGTCTTTATAGAATTATTTAATTTGTTTATGTCACTTATATTGCAAAAATTTTTATGTTTTAATTATTTTGTTTCACCATATTATTATTATTATTATTATTATTATTATTATTATTATTATTATTATTATTATTATTATTATTATTATTATTATTATTTTTGGTGCATTACACTTCTATTATATAAAAAAGGTAGATATACACTACTTTTTAGACGACATAAGTATTTTTCCACTAATTTTTAGACAACAAAAGTATTTTTCTTCAATTTTTTTAATGGCAATAGAATTTTTTTTAATAAAAAAAGTTTAAAAAATAAATATGCTCTATTTCTTAAAGCTTAGAGACATTTTTGCACCTTCTCTCTTTTTTTTTATAGCATCAACGAATCGTGCAAATGCACTACACATTTTTCATCATTTTTATAAATTCACATAATATACCGACAAAAATTTATAATGCTAATTCAATATACTTTAACAAGAATAAAATATCTTTTAAAATAAAAAAAATGATAAAGTTAAAAAAAATAAAAATCATGTGACATGTAATAAATTGTATAGTATATCCAGCTTCTTTTTATCACGTTCATAAATAATAATGAGATTTTAGAAAATTAAATTAGAAGAAATTGACTTCTTAATTATCTAATTGAATTATAAGTTGTTATTAAGAATTAATATTATCTTTTAATTAATTGATAAAAATCTTAATAATTAATTAATTAACAAAAATAATGATAACATTTTTTAACAAAATACTACCGAACAATTATGATTTTTCATTTACTATTGAACAATTGTGATTTTTCACTGCCCCTTGAAAGTAACGCAACTAATGTTTATAATCATAAATAATCTGTAGTGGTAAAGAGATACGTGGCTCTTATTATATATAATTAATTATTCAATAAATATTTTATAAGTAGACAAACACGTGAAAACTCTAACAAACAAATTCAAATTATTTAAAAAGCAATTTATAAAATAAAGAAGGTTTTTTCATTAATTTAAAAATATAAAATTCTCACATTCTCATATGAATATATGATAGAGATTTGTTTTGTTATGAATAACAAAAATTTTAGAGTTATCCTTGTCTAAAAAAATTTCTAAATTCGTATATTATATAATGTAGACAATAGTATAGATGCACTTAAAGATTTAAACTATTTTTTTTCCTTTTTTTTTCCAGAATGAAATTAAAAATAGAGCTTGTTCATTCACCATTTATATTCAAACTGAAATTGGATTCGCTTTGTTCGCGTTAGTCTTTAGACTGTCCGCGTTAGATGTCGGCCTCCATGTATACCAGGCAAATCAATTGGATGGCTGAGTTTGAGTAGGGTCACCACGGTTTTTCGCAATGGGATTTATTATAAATAAATATTTAAATGAGTCAGAATTGAATCATAATTTAAATTATTAAATGAGTCATATAATATAAACAAATAAAATCAATTTATAGGTCCAACTAATAGAGTCAAACCTTTTTTTTTAAGAGCAATATATCAAAATTTGCACCTCTAAGACGACTAATGGAAGAGTATATATGAAGCCGGCTTACACGTACAAAATTTGCCACCTTTTGCCGTTTTTTAATTACTAAAATTTGCAACATATCATTAAATAAAGGAAAAATTTTAAATAAACATGCATGTAAATTTCCAAGTAACCCGATTCTTCAAGAAAGTGTGCTGCTGGTGGAGGTGTGAGAGAGACAGATACTGTTCCTCTTTGGTAATGGGTATTAAACTATATATATATGTGTGGATTAGAAAACGTGTTAGGACTCAGAAGTAGCTAACTATAGGATAAGTGCATTCGTAATAATGAGGGCACATTAGATCTTTGGGTCTCTTTTATATATTTTCAATAAAAAAAATATTATGTAGAACTTTTATTAAAAAAAATTAGAGAAAACCCTGACCCTAGCTAAATGTCTATTTTTTTTTTTAAGTGTATGACTATCCAATATTTGACTTTTTGACCGATTAATCCAGGTTTCGAACTGTAATAACAATTAAACTTTTTTATCCCTCCTTATAAATGTATTTAGTGAGGATCGAATTCGAGTGCGGACATATTTATAATTAACTAAATGCCCATTTCTTTTGTTCATAATTGACGTGAGATTATATGGTGCATAATTATATCT